>JAAXYX010001112.1:0-26252 GCA_036851915.1 Ptenothrix huangshanensis
GTAAAAGTAACACCCCATGCCAAGTATCTACACGTTTAATAGTACTTGGGTGAGTTATCGTTAGTTTGTTATTGATTTACCGTGAATTTGAAGTACCATGTCGATTATTGTACGGTAAATGTAGTACTTAGAAAGTATACCAATGCAAAATCATTATGCACATGCTTCAATTCATAATTACACTGTATTGTATGATGTACCAGTCAAAAATGTGGCCACACAATTTTTTGACTGGCTGTACAATATGGGCTTAGTGGATTATAAATTTAGGCATACGAGTAATTATACAGAGTAAAACAATAGGTAAAAGTTTGGTCGATAATGAGTCATATACATTTGCAGGGGGAGGGGGAGGCGTCGTACCTTAGCCCCCCCTTAGGCCCTTATCTCGCCCGCAACTACACTCCATCGGTCGGTCGTCATTGCAGCGTCACCTATGGCTCACACTTCAACTCTGTCGAAGTAGGTCCCATAGGTGGAGCCCTTGCCTGCAATATGCACATAAACATGCACACCATGTAATCTTATGCGAACACATATGTACATCATTACCGTAAACAGCAGACATGTACCAACGTAGAGACCTATCTACTAGTATGTACATGAATTTGGGCTGGATTTTCCCATTTAAATAACATGGGGTAAAAAAACGTATGTGCTTCCATACCTATATCCCTACTCATAAATTTAATGTGATGATAAAGTTTCTAAAACAGTGGAATTGCCGTAAACCCAAGAGTACAGGGGGGAAATGTTAATTGTAATTAGTAATGTCAGTTGCAGTAAGTACTAATGCATTACCCAACTCCTCAGTACTAGTATTGACCCATGAATTCACATTTAGTTTCAGTTCTGTTAAATTCGAGCAATTGACCTTTAGTGACCTTCGGAGGTCATAGGTGCTTTACATCAACCAACTTGTAATTTCATGTTATTCAGAATGCAACGGCTAGAATTCAGTTCAGTAAGTTATCTTTAACATGTATATTGCCGTTGAGCGGATTGTGTAATGATGTAAAATTTGACCTTTGGTGATCTACAGAAGTCAAACGGTCCTTTAATTCAACAAATGTTACATTTGGTGTTGTTCAGACTCTTTACATTAGCTTCCATGCCGAATATGAGATGATTCTGAAAGTTATCGCATTTGGCCGTTGGTGACCTTCATGGGCCAAACGGATCGTTGCATCAACACTGGTCATTTGTTGATATTGGCTAAGGCTGACATTCGTAATCTACTCGCTAAGACGCGTTGAATGGTGTATCACATTATACACTTTTCAAAAACTTTTAAAAATGCAGTAAATTGTAGGAGCTGTTGATTATGATGGTTGGGAATTTATGATTTAATTGGAATCGGACGTAGAGTAGTATGTAGATCTAGAACAGGAGAAAAGCCGAGCGGAGTGAAGATGAGATGAGTGTACGTAATTATGTGCTTGTGGACATATGTACATAATGGCGCTGATACGCATAGCTATATCATGAAATACGCATGCGCAGCAAAAATGTTTGAAATTTAAACCAAAATTACGACCGGTAACTCTCAACCGATGAACGAATGAGGTAAATGAGGCGTAAAGTATCATGAATACAATCATAGAAAAAATACAAGGGTAGGTTGTAATGAATAAGTAATTCATGTCTAAAATCGGTGTATTTCCATAATGTGGTCCATTTTGCTTGCATGAAACTGATGTATATGAACTGTGTATATGATCACTTATGACTAGTATATCGTCGTTGAGGAGTCAAAACGACCTAAATCAAAATTTAAACTGATGGACGTGGGGTACTTTGATTTAAAGTCATCTTGAATTTTGATGCATTTGAATGTAAGTCATTTTGACTCTTCAACGACCATTTGTTTGATCAGATTTATTCTATGGTTACGACGCCAGTGTTCAATACTGAAAAACATTACTCGTAAATCTTATTTGCCTGTTATCATGGATTTTGAGACTATATAGTAATGCAGAAAACAGAGTTTCGACTAGTTACATGAGTAAGGATCATACATACCTAATAGCAAAGTTGGATGTAGGAAGTGGG
Source organism: Ptenothrix huangshanensis (assembly GCA_036851915.1). Classification (NCBI taxonomy): domain Eukaryota; kingdom Metazoa; phylum Arthropoda; class Collembola; order Symphypleona; family Dicyrtomidae; genus Ptenothrix; species Ptenothrix huangshanensis. The sequence goes on from JAAXYX010001112.1 coordinate 2,053, forward strand.
TAAGTTATTACATAATAAACTTTATTGCCACATGTAACAGTGTCAAACACTGATTGCCACTTCTACAAATTCCAAGCACATAGAAACAACGCGGATAAATAAGTAAACCTCATTTTTCGAATGATATAAATTCCAGAATTAATTATTCAAAGTCAAAGCAACGTATATTTGAGCCCTGTAAAAAGCAAACACTCTTAAAACAGAAAAAAAATGTACCAAAAACGTTACAAAAGTAAAACAATTGGTGGAATTAGGAACGCAATTTGGATGCATCTAAAGTGCATCATGAAATGCAGCTCAGAATGCGTTTTAGTTGAACTTTAGGTTTTAAGAGAGATATGCGTTCAAACTGCGTTTCTTAATTGGACCAAATGTTTGTAGGTTTGCGGCGTTTTTGACGTACTAGTTTTTACAGTATAGGCGTACGTGGGAGATGGAACGATAAAACGGCATATTCTTGACTCCCGCTCAAAGGTAGTGTTGGAAGACTCTTTTTTTGTCTTTTGGTAAGGACTGGATACGATGCACGTAAGCACTCTTGTACGCGCACTCTTGCGACCTAAAAGCCGATCCAACGTCTTCCCTTTTGCTTGTCTTTCCGCTTGCCATCTTCGTATGTTGCTCGTTGCGCTGTAAAGAATTTAAAAGTTATTTTTAGGAAGGCATCGTTTGGGTTGGCGTTGGCAAGTGTGTTGAAGTAGCGTAGTCATTTCTGCCTCGACAGCACGAAGTACACACGGGGCAGCTGGGCATACGCTCCGACTCTCTGGCTTTGTAAATCGGTAAATCTACACCTCACATCCCCATCCATCGACATGGACAGCCGAGTACCTGCAACTTATCTTCCTTCGCTGTCACTTGATGCTTCTTTGGGATGGCGAGTGCACACAGTGGACGTGCAGTTAGCTTCCAGGTACATACATCCATGCGTCCACCTCAGTCACTTTTCACAGGCATTTTTATGCACTTACAACCATGTAAGATGAATGCTCGTCTTTTATGGTTTCTAGCTTAAGTAGGTTCGCAAAGAAAATAGTTCTTGTTGTTCTTGTTCGTCGTTGAAGGCACAGCCGCTCGGAGGCACAACGCCTGGCGAGACGGCAAGGTGGAAGTGCTTGAGAGAATGGAGAAGCGGGAGGGAAGGCGGTGTGACAAAAGTAGAACCGAAAAAACAGCCCGCTGATTTTAGTTTTACCTTGAACCAGGCTTGGCAGTGACTGGCAACAGTGGCCGCATTTTGTACAGAGTGTGAAATAGAGAATGACGAAGTGGAGGGCAAAGGTAAGAACTGCTACTTCGGCCACAGAGAAATTGAAATGTGGCTCTCTGGGGCTCGTTGAGTTTCTGCTGCCACTTACATCTCGGTGCAGGATTACACGGTTAAGGGACTTTGATGCTGGGAGAAGTAGCTGTTCGCACGAGAGAGGCACAAGGGAAGTGCTCTGAGCCTGGGACCGAGGGAGCCTACGGTAATAGGAAATGGCGTATGCGAGGCAGAGTCGGATGAGGAGGAAGTGCGGTTGTGTGTGGAAGAAGTGGATTGGGGAAGCAGCAGTCGCCTCGCACTCAGTTTGCATAAAAGTTGGCCGTTAAAGGAGTGTGTAGAGCAAGTATGGTGGGCCCCTTGTGACCCCAACTCTCGCATCGTACGTCGCAATCCCAATTTAATTTTGACGCTGGAAACCGCTTCCATGAACACACACCACTCCCTTATCCTCGTGCTCGGCTCTTCTCTTCGTCTTGACTTCTCACACTGTGTTGTATCGCCCCTGATCCGAGACTGCATAATGCATATGCTAAGCGCACGATGATACATTCCATTCGCTTCCCTATCACTCGCCACCCAACTCCACTTCGCTCTTTGAGAAATTTGTACACGGCTGCGATTTGATTCAAGAAATAGGTTTTACGATTCCATTTGTATCTGTCACTTGGAATGCACAAGCAGAATGCATTACAGCTCTTGTGCTCATTTGATACAGTCAATAATCGATATGTCAATAGCGAGCCTTGTTTTCCCCGCTTCCCCGTTACACTCCGCCTTCACTGCATCAACTTCCAACTCCTTCCCTCGCTCCTCTCCTTCTGTCCGAACTCAAATAGAGCGAGTGAGCGAGACCGATGGCACTCATGTCATTCCAGTCAATAAAAATTCTCAGTTCCCGGTACACACCAGATCCCTTCCAAGATATCCCTCTCAACTCGGGCGTCAATTGCGAGAGCGTTACGCGATGCAGACCCTTGACTTGAGACCGAGCAACGTTATCTACCAACATGTCACTATATTTGGCTCGAAACTTGAGATACAATCGTCAAAGCCTTCCTTCGTGGCAGCCCAACTATGCCCTAATTGCTTCAAAACAATAATTCTCTACGAGCAAATCCTTATCAAGCACAAGTGACTCGAGATGAGCTCAGAATCGCACCGGATCCAAGCAACATTTCGAAAGCTTACCAGTAAAAAATCACGATTTAACTGCGGGGTTGTGTGTACGAAGTAAAAACTGCACAATCTTAAAGCTGGGAAAGTAACTAGCTTTACTTGATTCTTCAATAAATGCAGTTGGGATACACGAAACAGCAGCTTGGACAGGGAGATGCGATTTAAATGCAGGTTAGAGGCCATCAGGTGGACGTGGGAAGCACTCAAGAGCTGGAGGGGATTGGCTTTCGGGCGTTTGAGATGCTTGAGTTTGGACGTGGAAACGGAGAAGTTGTAGGCAGTGTGTGTGCCGGAGTGATTGGAGGAGTCGATCGCCGGCTAGAGCACGGAGATGTTTGGACAGCAAGTGCTTTTGGGCTGGAAAGTTGAGAGGTGGTCTGTGGGGAATGTGACTAAATTCGGTGGGTGAGCGTGGCAGGAATGTTTAACCAGGGCACTGTTTGTCGGCATGTGGCACGCGTGGTGGGGTGGCTGTGGCGGCGGTAGTGATTGTCAGCCAAGCGGCCTTTTATGGTGCGGTTTACATTGATTGATGACCTGACTGTCTTCAGGTCCGGCGAGGAAGCGATTGGGTTGGGCCGATTGCACAAAACCCACAGCCACGAGACGGACTTGGTAGCTCCGGCTTGTCCTTCCCTCGTATTTGTGCTGCTCAGCAAAATGTCTCGCCAAAAGATTTCTCTGCCCGGCTGCTTGTGCTCCGTGGACAGCGGATAAGTAAGTATAAGGCGAGCAGACACAGCATCAAAGGAGTCAAGCTACTTTTGAATGGCGAAGTGAGAGTGAGAGTCTGGCACTGGTCACTAAATTCATCTTGTCACGGCCAGACAGACGGTAATATGATGGAAGATTGATGCATTTCCGATTAACTTGCAACCAACTGACCTCCACAGTCCCTCCTACACATGTCCTGCTCCTTCGCATTTTATCTGCCAAACTTGACGTCCCTCCACGCGCAAACAACTCCCCGCTAACTTTCAGGCTCGCCACATGAGAATTATGAGACACCAACTCTTTCCGTCGCCCTCTCACTCTCCCGAATCTGTCACTTTCCGTGAGAGAAAGAATTGGAGCGACGATCGCAATGACGTAGCTAAACAGCGAAGCACCAATTCATCAACAACTCCGAGTCTGTCCAACTTTCCAAAGCCACGCTTTAAACCAAACACAACCGCTCTCAAGAAGCCTTCTTCTTGTGCTTCCCCAACGATCCCGCGGTCGTGTCACCAACTACAAACCCGCACTTTCCAGCTCTTCTTGACTTTCCCGCAATTTCCACTTGGCGTGGTTGCTTATTTACGACCGAACTTGAATTAAGATTGAGTATCGGATTTTGAAGCCAAAAGGAAAAGTGAATGAGGTTAGCAAGAATCGATACGCTTGCATGATTACCTTGCTATTTGAAAAGGGAAAGCAGGAGTGATGCGTTTAAATCGAGACGATCTTTCTGCATTTAGCTGATCATGTTGCCGTATTGATATTAAGTGATATCGTTTGGCTCAATCATCAGAGGAATACGCGCACACGTTCGGGAGGACGCAAATCCAAAGTGATGGCCTGCATTACTTGTCCTCTTCGTGCATATTCCTCCAATTGATGGAACATTAATGAAGTGAAGATGTGAAAGAAGGTGCGGTGAACATTCACGAACTTACAGTGTGATTTGTGCCCTGTATGACTCGCTGGTAGATAATAGTAATGGGGCGGTAGTTGAGCTTGAGTCTGAGGCAATGATGATGGCGCGGTTGAAAAGATGAAATAGTTGGAAATGGCGGGATGAGTTGGAGTTGTGGCCAGAATGTGCACTGCCTCACGCTACTTGGATATCGCGCCCGGAGAGAACACGAAGCACTCCCAATGTTTCAAGTACGTACATTATCTACGTAGAGCTGTTGGGCTGCAATTGGGAACGGTGGGTCGTTTAAGACATCAAGTACAGGTCGTACATAAATGACCTGCGCTTCCTTCCGTTATAGTGCAAGAGATCCTCATGTGTCGATAATTCTTGCGAGAGCGTAACTGGGCCTCGCAGCCAGGAGATAAGTGAGCGGAATATCGACAGTAGACATGAACGGCGGGCTTTGATGGCTTTGTTGAAATGTGAGGGTGGAATGCGAGTGAATGGTGAATTGGTGGTTAAGTATCGGCTGCAGCAGCACATCATATGACGGCAAGCCGTTGCCGTGCTGGACTTTCCACAACAGCGATGGCCTACAAGGAAGGCATTGATGCGAATGTGTAATCGATAGTCGAGCTAAAGATGAAAGCCAGCTGCGACTTGACTCCTGATCCGTCCTCGTGTCGTATACATGTCCACTTAGCAACCCATCCCTCATACTTTTGCAATAAACAATCATCTCAAGGCCACACACACATCTTCTCACTCACGCCACCTACTCATGCTAAGCGTCAAACCTGACCCAGTCCTTTGCGGTCCCTTTCACCGAGACCAAAATCCACAAATAATCGGACAATTGTTACTCCATAGCTTGCCCCGATGCCTGTCCTTCCGCCTTCCCTGAACGCGAGCACTTTGGTTGCTTTCTCTTTGTAGCAATTCTATCCCGTACTTAAGCCGCATGGAACTTATTGCAATTTATTTCGCATCCATTTCGTCCACTCGAATTGCGATACCACGCAATGGTGGTGATTGCGAGGTTACTGCTGGTGGTTGGAGCTCTGCGATGGAATGTTGTCGATTCGGAATGACAAGCAGAGTGCAATTAAAGGTGCAAGACGATCGGTCGTTGTATTGTCAAGAGTGCGTCCGTGTGGAGATGGAAGCTGTGCTGGGCAGTTGAATGCATTGTACGCACGGGGAGCTCAGGCTGAGTTGTGTGATTGCGTTGCGGGTGTTGTGTGAGAGAATGTGGAGAAGAGAGCGCAGTGAGAGGAAGTGGAGCGTAAAAGTGATGGGGCTGCAGGGAGAAGGAGAATGGGAGGAGGGATGCATGGCTAGTGGATCAGTCGTAGAAAGGAGTGCGGTCTAGGTGGACAAGTTGGAGTAAAGTAAAAGGTAATGGCTTGAAATGGATCCAATGAGGATGATAACGTGTTCGTCGTCCCACATAAGCAAGCGAACAAGAACACTTCCGCTCTTAATAATAGCTATTAGTGGAAAAATCTTCCACGGCCGTGTCACGTCTCAAGTTTCCTGCTCCGCACTCATTTCTTTTTTCTGCGCTGGATGAGGGCGGGCGACAGACAGGGAAACACGGAAGCGGATGTGATGACAGGAACGGAAAGGAAAACCGCAGCTCGAAATGAGCAGTGCAGTGGGTAGTGGTGGTTGGTGAAGTAAAGCAAGTTCGGATGTGACGTGTGTTTCGTCCAGGAAGAGTGAGGCTGGAGTGGGACACGAGGAAAAAAGTCCGGTCATTAATGACTTCCATTTGAGTTGACTCATTTAATAAACTTCTCGGGCTACTTAATACTTATGGGCAAACAAATGGATTGTGGACTCTTTCTCGTTTCCGATTGACATCTCTGATTGCCTTCTATGAACCATGAAATGATGAAATTTATAAATGAGGCTGCGGAGCTGCGGAGTGGTTTCGCGTCTCGACCGTCGTTAGTTATTTTCTCTCGTGTGCATCCACGGCGTCCAACTTGATTCTTATTCGGAGTTTCCTCACTGATCAACTTTTGATAGCAAGGGAAACGATTTGGAAATAATGGAAATCGAAATGGAATCGATATCGTCACCATTGATAATCATATTTGTGCTCCACTTGGTAAATGCAGAGTCGGAGATTGTGTGCGTGAGATTTGGAAAGAGAAAGGTGAGCAGTGGGCGTGGAAGATAGAAGATAAGCAATGATGACTTGTTCGGAATTGTAGGGAAGAGCGACGACTAGGGGAAAGAACGGGAGACTTGGATGGGATCTCCTAGCCACTTGGCTACATAATCGTAATTTAAAAGTCGGGGTAAACTTTTCCTAATGAACAATGAAGAGAAAGTGGCTTAAAAAGAAAGTGTGAAGAACAAGATTAAATTGAGGATGAAATTAATTGCTGAGCTGCATTTTATTTTCGGAGCTCCGTCGGAGTGACTTGTGTGAGCCGAGGTAATAAGCGACTCTAACTCCGTCTTGTTCGCAGCGTGTGCTGGAGAGTGGAGGGAAGTGAGAAGGTGGCAAGTGTGTGTGGAGCGAACACGGGCTGGGTAATCACAAGTGACTTTGATGGAATGCAACCTTTTCCCAATGAAATTCCCAGGCTAATTCAACTCGAAATCATCTATCCATCCATACAGTTCCACTCGGTTCAGTTTAACTCGTGCAGGGTGCATACAGCCGTGTCCGGCTAACTGCCACCCCCACAACTGCCACCGCACAACTGCCACCCCACAACTGCCCCCAAAGACAACTGCCACTTACTAATGCTAAATCCCATGTTAAGTTCATTTGCATGTTAAATCTTAGCATGGGATTTAACTTGGAATGAACGTAGCATGGGATTTAACTTGCAAATGAACTTAGCATGGGATTTAACTTGCAAATGATTTTAGCATGGGATTTACCATTCAAATGAACTTAGCATGGAATTTAACATGCAAATGAACTTAGCATGGGATTTAACATGGAAATGAACTTAGCATGGGATTTAGCATAGAAATGAACTTAGCATGGGATTTAACATGGAAATGAACTTAGCATGGGATTCCAGGGGGGCAGTTTTACATGGTGGCAGTTTGTCTGGTGGCAGTTGTCTTTGGCGACCGGAAAACACATGGGTGGCAGTTTTCCGAGTGGCAGTTGCGCGGTGGCAGTTGTGGGGGTGGCAGTTAGCCGGCAACCCATACAGCTGCTATCTAAGTCAGCATCGGCAGGAGCTTAGACTGGAGAAAGTGTGCGGAGGAAGGAAGGTAATGGAGAGTTGTTAGTGGGAGCAAAGGCGATGGTTGTCTTGCCGTGTAGATATTTATATCGTTAATGGGCGAATGTCGACTCTTGCATTAGGAATAATAGATTCGAAAATGGTGGAGTGGTGTGGCCTTTGAATACCGCGCGACGAGACCCGGCGTGGAGTGGTGAGGAGAATATAGGTTTTCGAGAAAAACATGAATAAATTGCTGAAAGCCGGGTGAACATGATGTATTACACTTGCCCATCTCACCAACCTCTTGGCCCATTTGCATCAACAAGCTTTCAAATTATCCTGAGACACATAAGAGGCGAGAGAAATAGAAAGTCAATTTATTTTATTGCTACAAGGTATAAACGTCTCTGGATTTCACCGTGTACTCACATTTGCGATTTACACGTTGATAAATGATCCGGCAATGTGCTAACTAATTACGAGTATAACTCACACACTCGAATTTATCCAGCCCATCGCCTTCCACGCTATTCTTCCCTTCCTCCCGCTCTCGTTACCAGCCATCAGCGATACACTTCGCCCGTCTCTATTTATAAACACAGTCAAATCTACTGCTCCCACTAAAACTCCCGCAGCCAACTTCCCGCTAATCCTTTTCGCCTGTCCTTCAGGGCGTGTTTATTTATTTCCAGTCTCCGTCTAACTGCATTTCCATTTCACATCCAACGACAGAATCATCGCCATACACCACAGTCAGCAATGAAACAGCTACGCTTTCACTTGTCCTATCCACAGTACCATTCCTTTTTTTCCAATTCCGAATTTCCTTCTCAAACCCGTTTTTATCCCGGGGAAGAATCAGGTGAGGAGTCTGGACAGCGAAAGAAATGAACGGACGGAGGGAGCAGTGGCAGTCATTATTTCCCTCATTTATTTTGTCAATAATTACTACTCGGATCCTTACTAGCAACAACGCGGAGTTTGGGATGGAATTTGTTCCTCATTCAAAGCTACGACCCTACGGTACATTTTGGAATGGACTGGATTTGGAACTGACAGGTGCGACGACAGGAGGAGTGAGAGGAATGAGAAGAAAATGAGGACTGGGAAACTTTGACGTGATTATGATTCAGGTTTTTCTGAGTTTGATGTACAGTGGTTGATGCTTGTGCGGTGAGTGTGAGCTTAACTGGGGCGGTGTTGCTGCGTCTACAGCAATCTCTTTGTAGTTTGTAGGTTGAATTTGGACTGGAAAGTTGATTGGATGAAAGGAAGGAGGAAAGGACGCGGAGTGGTTTGCGGAGAGGTAGGTTTGGTGTGCCTGTACTAATAGTGCTTGGTTGTAAGAGGCCTAAAGGCCAGAACGAAATGAGAAATGCTCCGATTTCGTTTCACATTCTGTTCGCTAATGCCCATTAGCAAAGATTCGCAATGTGCAGCAATAGCAGTTAATTGCATTGTTCTCATTCTCATGTTGATTGTATGGCCATTCGGAATGTGTACAAATGGGAATACAAACAAGAGACGGGTGAAAGAATCGGAGAAGAAACTTGAGCAGTGCATTCGAATGAGTGTAAGTGGTGGTGTACGTGGCACTGCGTAAACTTTTATGGCACGAGATTTCAGCTTGTACACTGCAAAAACTAGACAATCTCAAATGAGAAATAAATACATCTAATACGCCGAAAACCTACTCGTTTTTAGTATTAACTTGAAGATAGTTTCGAGTGCATCTTCAAGATGTACTATTTGCATCTTTAAGATGTATTTTCGATGTAGATGCGCCAAGTGCATTGTCAAGATGCACCATGGTACATCTTGACTTATGCACTTAAATGCATCTTAGTCGGAAAAACTCTTCTTGTTTTTAGTCTTATTTCGAGCCCATCTTATTTTTTTACCGTGTACACTGTAAAAAGTAAAAATGTTAAAACAAGAAAAAATACATCTAAAACGCTGAAACCCTACTGCTATTTTGTATAATCTCAAAAGAATTGACTATTTGAATGTTGAACTATTTGAATCTTTAAGATGTATTTTCGCTAAGTGCATTTTCTAGATGCGCTAGGTGTCATCTTCAAGATGCAAATAAGTGCATCTAAGTAATTAAAACCCTACTGCTAGTTAGTCCTATCTTAAGCGCATCTTTATTTTTTACAGTGTAGTTGCCTTCCATCAACCTGGCTGCCTTTCCAATTACCCAACTAAATTATCTCCCCTGCTTTTCCAATCAAAACCTTAGAACAACTGGCTGTGTTAAATGAACCGGTGTGTCGATTATGTAATGGATCGTGATCGGTCGCAATGCTGAAGCAGAGAATACTTGAGAGAAACCGTTGCACGTGCATGCGAGTGTGCTGTGGGACTGCCAGGGGATGCACCAGCTTCAACGGACTTGATAATCCAGTCGAGGTGTTCCAACGTGGACCGCACAGTGGTTTTAATTTGGGTGAGAGATGCGGAATTGTGGCGGGTTGGCTGTTTCGCATTATTAGCCTTTGTGCAGTAGTTGCAGTAGTTGGTGGAGAATCATTTGCCGATGTGCATTGAAATGTAAATGTAGCTGTGAGGGTAAAAATGTGAGAGCCTGGAAGAGATACGGCGGATAGTTGGTTGGACGTAAAGGAGTTGTGTGGAGGGGAGTGTAGCGAGTAGTGAGCGAGATTGAGGACGGAAGCGGGTGTTGTGCTGCAGGCCGTTAGACAACGGATACGACTTTCCTGTCGCAGACACACGACACTTTGGAGAGGAGGGTGTTTTGCATATCGGAGCAGTTGATCGAGACGGGAGACATTAGGGTTAATGGGAGAGCAGACAATGGCTTAAATGGTGTTTGCAAATTCGAGTCTAGGGACTGAGCTGTGTCTGAACACGCGTCCTGATATGCGCATCAAGTGCCTAATAGCCATCGCCATGTATCGGAGCGCTTTGAATGCCCATAAAGGTATCTACGCGTGGATTTAAAAACTTTATCGGAGCGTCAGTCGGATGCTCCGTGTGAGCATTAGCCTAGAGATGGAGAGCTAATGCAGCCATTCACCAGCATCTAGTCTCCTCGCATCCCAAACCATACTTTAAACGCCCACTTGTAAACCCAAAGATGCTCCTCAAAAGTACTTGTTCTACTTTAAATCCCATTTTAATCTTCGCAATAGGCAGCCACCAACACCCACCTTTACAAACGCAGACAAAAGTATGCCGATGCTGATGGGATTGTGAAAATCCAAACTTGAATTCCAATTCCTCTTTGTTGCCAAACACACGCTGAAGCCCTGCTTGGTCTTTGCTCTGCTCTTCCCCGTCTTCCTCCGCGCTCAACTTCTAAGTCGCTCACCCGTCAGTCCCGAGTAATCCCGCCTTTTGATTTTGTTCAAATATTTTTCAATAGCTCCTCTACATCCGGCCATCTACGTAGTTCACACTTATTTTTCCAGCACTTGACTCATTCAGTGAATGCATGAATAAAAGACCGGTTGCTCGTGTGGCCTAACCTGGAAGAGCGAATTGTGGAAAATAAAAAGCGAAGAGGCAGCTCCTCAAGTTTGAGTCTTGTGGAGATTAATTTTCTCTGCCAGCTCTTGCTTTCTAATAATACGTAGACGGATGGCTTCCCATTTGAATTTTATGCTACTTCATTTCAATTTAAAACTGAAATTTATACCAAAGCTCAACATCGTAAGCAGAAAGAGGGAGCGAAGGAAGAGCGAGTGAATGCGAACCGAATTGAATTATCTGTGTACTTTGTTTCTAGTGCAAAAATCCCCAGGTCATTATTCCTTGGAGCAATGTGGGCAGTGTGTTGGCTGTGGCAACGGCGTGGCTGGGCTGAGAGCAGAAGCAAGTGCTAAGTTAACGCAGCAACAGTCGACTTAGTTAGCATGAGAAACCAAGTGACCAAACTTTGACGAGTAATTGCTCTTGGCTGGCATCTGCATCTTGTGTGCGGAGTGAGACGACTGTGCAATTTGCGTTCGCAGTGAGCAGAGGTGAAGGACTGGCTCTGGCTGAGGTTGTGGTTGTGTGAGTGAGTGCATGGAAATCGCTGTGGGAAGGTGGAAATGAAGACGGAGTTTGTAAAAATAAGAATTGCAAGTGCATTGATGGTGGGTGATTTGTGAGACGATCTCGGAGATTGGAAGTGACGTGTGGTAAGTAAGAGCAACTGTTGAGTGGAGCTGTCGTTGCCACGCGAATTGGACATGAAGGACACAAATGACTCGACATTTGTCGAGTGGAAGAATGTCAACACAACTTTGCTGGTACAAATAGAGCATCTTCTTTTCCAGTCTGCTCTTCTCGGCGCTCCACAACAATCCGAGAAGAGCAATGTAAGGCGATAATACGCACTCATCAAGGAATCAGAAAGAGAGGAGAGACGCGGATCTGTCCAGTCTATGCCTTGCCCCATTCAATTACCGTTACACATCAGCTCACAGCTTCAACTTACACTGCTCTCCAGCTTACATCCCTTCGCCTGCAGTGACAACTACAGCACCAACTAACACCAACTACACTTCCTATCACAATCCACAGTCGCACAATTTACTCCACTTAAAACTCTCCACTTGCGCTACAAAAAACCCAACGCCAAAAATCTAGCTGGATAATATATCAAGGTTTTAAAAATGTCACAGTCCATTACTTTCAAAAATTGGTTAAAAGCCGCGCTAGAATTATTTCTCTTTTCTCATACATGACTCAATGGAATTTAAGTATTTGCTAAAGCATTTACTCGTCTCCTCCAGCCAGGGAAAGACGAGGCTGTCTCCGCCGCTCTCCGCCTTCCCAGCCCAAACACAAAAGCAAGACGTATTGGAAATGTCGTCAGTGTCACACACCGGAGTCATTATTTAGCTGTTAAGGTGACAACCGAGTCTTATCTCCGTCTTTTTTCAAATTGCTGGAATTTTTCAAACAAATTCTGACAGCCGAGTGGGATGTCAATAGAATTTCCCATCTCTACTCTGCGTAGATCTCGGCGATTTCCCATTTCCGCTGCAAGCGTAGTGGAGATACCTAATTGCAGCCACAGTCCTTTACCATTAATGGTTCTAAATCCTATTAGCTTTCTCTCCAACATTATCTTGACTACCCGCAGCAAAGTCCCCTTCCACACTCACCCCTGCCTGTATTTTGGGAGTTTTCAATGAGCAAAACACCACTCGGAGATCGTGACCAAAATTAAGGCGGTGACATGTTTCCAGCAGAGAAAAGATTCCAGTTTGGAAATAGTTTCCGATGTGAAACAAATGCATAGAAAATACTTTTTCGATAAACAAATGGATTTGTCAGAGTGCAAGTGAAATGAATTGCGACCCAAATCCATAACTGTGTAGCTCAAGTTCGTGATATTTATGACGGGCAAGAAGTGGAGCAGAAATAGATTTTATTAGTTGCATCACAAAGGAAGAAACTGGAAATAAATATTGCATTTCACGGGGAAGGAGAACCGGAGGGGAGGCAGACAATGAAAAAGTTTCGAGTTTGGGTTTTTGAGAGCGTAGGTGCACGAGGCGGAGTATACAATGTACCTACCTACATGACAAGATATGGAATGCCTTTCACTTTCTTGGAATTATCTTGATTTTATGCGTACTTTTGGGAATAAAGGCGGAAGGGGTCTTGTAGGAACAGGCTTCTTTTTTCTTCTCCAGTGTTGAAGCATTATAGTGCGAGTGCATAAAAGTCATTCCCTGCAATTTGATTTTGTCATCAAGGAAATCCAGTGGCCGCTTCCTTAACCTCCCTTGCCCGCAATTCCAAGTATTCTAATTCTCACTGTGCAGGCAGTTCCTAGCTGGAACAACTTTAGTTGTCCGGTTCCATTCCCGTTGTCAAATACTTGGCTAATAGTAAGCAGCTAACGATGCTCTGCTCTCCACTTGATTTCCCGATCTCCATGTAGACATTCCTGTCATTTGCTTCCCGCAGGATCCTAATTATTTTGCTTTTAGTCAACTACCGGAGCATGGACTGGAAAACGGATGGAAAGGAAGATGATTACACCGTTTCCCTTCAGCATTTGTCACTTTTGGGTTTGGCTGTGGTTGTGATTGTAGGCGGTTGGAGTAATTCACTTGAACTTGATTTTGTTTTTGTTTTGGTGCGTGAGAGATGCTGGTGGGACTTAAGTATTTTGTGAGACGATTGCGACGAGAAGTGGGAAGTGGTGCGTTGGGAATGGGAAAGGGAAACAATGCTGGTGAGATGACGTGTGGCTCGGTTGTTTCCAGTTGGAGCGGCAGAATGCGATGGAATGCGCTGGAAAAGTTAAACTCGACATGACGCGAGGAGATTATAAATATAAAAGTTGTTGTGGCTTAAAGTTGTGGCTGGTGCTTGTGCCACATTTCCGCGTGCATTCATTTCCTTTGGTTTGCTTGATGAGATCTGAGAAGTGCAATTTCCATTATGGCTAACGACCGAAACCCTAAGTACATAAATGGATGTGGTTCGTTAAGCTTCTCAGCTTGAAGTTGGGTACACATCAGAGCGTATGCATGTTCCTTCTGCATATGACTGGGTCGACTGGGTCGCTCACTTCTATTTTCTTACCTACTCACAGCTCCTTCCCCACTCCATTTCGTCCGCCATCTCTAATGTCCCGTGCAGTCCGCCATCCAAGGGGACAATGGGGAGGTGAAGAAACGGCAACAGAAATGATTCCCTCCCTTCAAGTCTTTTCATCTTTCTTTCACGTGCCATCATTTCCACCCCGAAACCTTTCCAGCCAAATGTTGACAGAGACCAGTGAATTTCGATACTTCCCGCGCTCATTTCTCATTCCAATCGAAATGGATTTTTCACGTGTCTCATCTAATAAGCATGCCGTTTCCATCGCTTTGCGTTTTAATGGAAGAAGCTGCGGCACTGTCACCAACTCCTGATCCACCTCGTCGACTTCCTTCCTTTCTTCATACATGCCAACTTTTTATTTCTACGAATTTACCATTGTTGAGAAGCATTGATACGAAGGATATGAGTTGCACGCGTGGCTTCGCCCTCTCATCACCATGTTGCCTACGGTGTCAAAGATTGCCATCAAGAAAGTCAATTAAGTTGGTTGCTAGAACATTTTTACTCGCGCTTGGATTGCGCGTTGGAATTAATGCTGGCAATTAAAATGATTTCATTCTCGTTCCATTTTGACAACGGCGATTGTCATGATTTTTGAGTGAAAGGAAATGAATTTTGTGACTGAATGAAGGACGCATGTTTAATAGCTCTCTGGCTCCCTCGGAATCCGGCTGTTGCTGCGGTGCATATGAAACTACGAGTTGGCGACAATTGACATTCCAAGAACTTGCTTTGCCCCTAATCCACCAAGTCAAGCCAAGAACTTCATTTCGTTTCTCCAATTCATAAACTCGAGAATTTTTACTGCTCATTTAGGCAATGGAATGCCGAATGTGTCCAAGGTATTTCTTACCATTCTTTTACGCCTGTCTCATTCCCAATTGTATGTAAGTAGCAGACTTGCCATTCCAAAGCAGCGTCTTTCCTCATCCACTCATTTCCGGCCACCATACGGCTATAGCTTTCTATTCCGAACGAGGCAAAGGAAACGGCAAAAATGTTGACTCTGGGAAGCTGGAGTTAAAGTTGAAACAATGCGCTGTTGATTGTGTCGAGGAAATGTGCTGAAACCTCTCAGCCTCGCTCCAGTGCATCAGAATCACAAGCACTTGCAAATGACTGTTCGATTTTAAAGTTTTTACTTTTGTTTATTGCCGATGTGCACATAAAGATGAGTTGGACACAATGAATTTGCTTGAGTCGTCTTGCATTTGTTTATTTTGCCACAAGTGCTCATGTGGCTGCGTGTAGTCCACGCCAACACAATCCAGCTTTATTGCTTTCATGTGACTTTGTGTTGCGCGGCTGTTGCTGCTGCTCCGTGACATTTATCAGAAAAATAAGCGAACGCAAACGTTGCTCCGACTCTCTATTAATTCTCATGTCTCTTTTTCTCAATATTTTACGATTGCGAGCTGAAGCTCACTCCATTTGAAATCCAGCCAATTTTCGATGTTAAGGAGAAGTGTAGTGGATTAGCTTGAGGAGGAAAGAAAAACCCAATTGCATCTTTCGTCTGCTTGGCATTCCGCGATGCTCCATGTAGTGTAACGGAAGTAGACGAGTGTGCTTGCCTAGACAAACGCACACATTGACAAATACTCAGGAAGGAGGGAAGGACACATGTAGAGCGCGTATTTAGACTGAGGGGAGAGCGAGCAGCATGTGTGTTTAGGTGGCTGGTTTGGGTGGAGATGAGTTGAAGTTGGGGAAGGGAGAAGGAGCACTGACAAGTGGCCTCGTAAACACCAGTAGGGACTTAATTGCGTGCATTTTTAAAGAGGAAAGTGCAAGTGGGAACGGAGAGCCGAGAGAAGGGAGTTTGAGATTTGACAAGACTCAGCGAGCACGTGAATATTTAAGAGAATCGCTTTAATTCCAGATTTAATTTCAATGGAGCAGTGGGCAGAGAGGAAGGCTGGGTTTAGTGTCCAGGTGAAAGTTTGGAGTTGACGAGGGCGAATAATGAAGTGCTTGCTGTATGTCTACGTAGTTAAACTAAAAGGATACTCTAAATAAAGTAGGCTCCATCTCCTCGGCTTCACTCTCGCCGTTGTTTATTATTCACAAGTTTCCATGTCAAAGGCTGTAAAGTGGAAATCTAAGAGCTTTTAACAAAACTTTACGGAGAAAACGGAAAAAAAGTAATGCATGGAATTTTGGGACATAACGGTAAAACTTTGCACTTCTCGTGGAGCAACGAGTGGACACACTGACAGCAGCCGAGGAACAGGCGCCTCAATCACGGAGTTATTTCTGTACGCGTCGCTTCCTTCTCGTCGTTCATACATTAAATAGGCGTAAACACGTTTGTTAGCGTGCCACATACATATTTAAGCCGCCGGAGGATGGGGAGCGTGTGTTGGTCTGCACTTGACTTGTGCTGCTTGTGGTGTGCTGAGAGAGTGGAGCA
The DNA here is from genome assembly GCA_036851915.1 of Ptenothrix huangshanensis. NCBI lineage: Eukaryota > Metazoa > Arthropoda > Collembola > Symphypleona > Dicyrtomidae > Ptenothrix > Ptenothrix huangshanensis. The sequence goes on from JAAXYX010001112.1 coordinate 18,306, forward strand.
GAGCACGACGAGGTTATCACCTGCTCTTCATTACACATTACCTCCACTCTGCACAACTTTCCCCAAGGGTCCACAGCTCCTCGTCCTTTCGTCAAATGAAACGACGAGAGAATTAATTTTTACGATACATTAGTTTGCTCCGTAATTGCTAGTACTGGGTTCTTGATTAGGTCGTCCCGCCGAGTACCCAGCACAAATGCTCCGCCAAGGCCAACGACCAGTCGTGCAATTGCCTTGCTTTCCCCTTCCTCCTCCGAGAACAACCTGTCCACAACCTACGTCCTGCTCTCCCCCGCCCTTTCTCATAGCACTGTAGTGGAACGTGAGCGAATAAAAAACCTTGTGTTTATGTCAAATGCCAACGTTGTGGACTGGTGCCGTATCACGAGAGGCATCTCCACAGTTGTTCCTTAATGAATTCTTCCCTCAAAGTCACAGCTCCTCACATTCTCCTCAGATAAGGAATCAGTACATTGTCATCGCCATTACCACTACGCTGGAATTCCAACGTTCTCCACCTGCTTCCTTCACGGGCATTGTTCAACACCACACACCGTCCGATCACCAAAGCATGCCTCCACTCTCGGCAACTCGGCTTCCTCGTCGCTCCATGTTCGTATAACAGCATAATGAGGGCAGTTGCAAGCATCGAGTTTATGTGGCAACATTGGCTGGTGCGTAATTCTACTCTTCCTTGCCTTTATCTAGGTTCGCAGGCTGGATTTTTGTGAGAATGTTGGAATGGAGTGAAAGGAAGATTTGAGTCTAAAAGGACGAATGTGTGGTGTGGGTAGGCACACGAGCTCAAGTTGATCAAGTGGAAATGCCTCGCGGGAAAGTATTAGGAATGTGGAATGCGGTGGCGGAGTCTCAACACGGCATGCCCGTCGTCTAATTCCAATCTTGAGAGAGAGAACATGAAAAAATAACAATGTTGTCACTCGTGTGTCTTGCCAGTTGCTTGCGGTAGCTCGATGCATGGAAAAAGCAAAGAAGGAAGCCTGAATGCGATTGTGGTAATGTTGCTGGAAATGCGAGACTTGCTTCCTGCCACCCTCATTACCACTTCTCATCGTGTGTATTATTTGTTTTCCAAAGATGCTCCCTGTCTCTGAAGCAGTCCTTGACATTATTTTACGAGTACGAAATGAAATAACATGTTCAGCAGCACTTTTTCCTCCTGCTCTCCGTCAAAGTGCGCTCATAAATTTTTTACAGCGCGTCGAGACGGGAGCAGAGACGAAGACTGGCAGGCAGATGGACAGACAGACAACTAGGCGCAGACACTAAGGTACATTACGACGGTGTAGAATTTTTAAATGGATTCTCGCCATGAGACTAGTGGGGAATAGGAATTGGAAATTCATACCCTTCGTAAAAGTTAAATGAAGGCGAGGATGTTTTTTGAGGTGGTGGTGGTGGGGCTTCGGAGGTATCGCGTCGCATGTCATTCACCAGACCGAGAGACAGACAGCCTCACACCCACATACACATGCCATACGCCAAGGATGAAACGCATTTATGAATGTTAAGAAAGAGTGAGGGATGAATAAAGTCGAGGACGTGGAGGGTGGTGTCAAGTGAAGCGAGTGGCGGCGTCCAAGGATAGGGAGAGGAAGAAAGACAGTGAGGGAACGCTTTGATCAATACTGTGAATGACTGGCGATACATTTCCTTTGAACGAGTCTAAGATGTGCAAATTGTGGCTCCTAAATATTATTTGATGCGACTTCTAGGACGCGGAGCATCAGCCAGCTTGAGAAGTGATGCCGTTTCCTATTCACATGCAACATTCACACGACGAAGGAAAGGGAAAATATGTTGTAGGAGCGGAGTCTGGTGTCGAGTATCGAATCTCGCGTCAAAGGAATAGCAAAAAATCTTTGTTCCCTTTTCCACTTTGACTTTGACTTTGGCGGGTGAGAAAGATGTATGGTTGAACGAGTCCATCATCTACTCACTCATCGCCAAGCATTACAGTTGAGAGTGCAGTCATTTCTTCCTTCATTTTTCCACAGCACTTTCTCTCACGCTTTCCTTGTCTTCAAGTGGAACAAAGACCATTTCTGTGTACATACACTTTCCGAACTGCCATTGAATACCCGTAATTGAGTATTGAGCAAGAGTTGCTGTAGCATGATTAGATAGTCGCTGTAGTTGCTGTAGATGTATTCCCCCTCACCAGTCAAAGCTTCGCTGTGCACTGGAATTCTCAGCACATCTTTCAACACGTAGCTGCATATTCCCATGGACGTAATTAAGCGCGCGTAATGATGTTCCGCGCGTCCATTACGGCGCATACGACAAGGGACATGAATGAAAGAGTTTTGTGGAAAGAATCGGGATGATTTGGAAATGATGAGAGAGGAGCTTGGAAGAAGTTGTGATCGTGAGTGAGGGACATGTGTAGTGCGGGGAATGGTAGTTGTGGTTACAGTTTATTCATACTCCACTCCAAGGCTGAGCCACATTAAGATTTTATTTTTAAAACTCAATAAGTTTTTGACGGCTGGAGTTTGGAGTTTCTAAGCTGGGCTTGTGTGGAATAGGTATGAATTAAATTTTATAATCCTTACTACTGGGCTGCGTATGTGACGATAAAAGCTTAGTGAGCCAGAGCCAAAGCCAACAAATCGTAATAAACTACTTGGAAGGAGTAACCAGCTGTAGCGTAATAATTCCCAACTCTTTCCGAGAGCACTTCAAATGGCTACACGTCGTTCAGAGTTTGGCAAGAAAAGATTTCTAAAATTCAAATGTGACCGACTTTTTGGAGCGTGTGTGCGGAAGTGTGAAGTGGGATAAGTGGGGGGAAAATATTTGTCTCGGAATATCCCAATGCATTATTCTTTCTAGTTGGCATTAAAAAATCAAACGGAGGAGAGCGCACTTCCAGGCTTCGACTAATTCAATAAATCCCGTTGTGCTGGCTAGCTGGCTGGAGGCTGGCGAGATTAATATAAATGCATAATAAGTCGCTTTTTCTGCCGTGCCATTTCCAACATTTTCTCGCAGCGTCTCCGCTTTAAATCCGTGTCACTGTTCTAATCGAGGTTGATGGCTGCTGCATGAATCGGCAATGATTTCATTTCTTTGTTTCTTTGTTGCCGTGCTCGGCGTGTGTGTTGGGAAGCGAAGGTGTGGAGCAGGAGGGAAATTGGAAAGCGTCGAAGTGAAGTTGATGCCTGGGGTTGCACACCTATGCCAGCAAGTGAAACGTGAGGAGAGAAAGGGGAAATAAGCAGGCGGCGTGAATAGAGCCGAGATTTGGAAAGGCAGACGAGCCTGGGTTACCCTTGCGCTTAATAACCTGTCCATGTTTCCTATTTCCATGTGCACTCGCAGAAGAAACACGCGAGTGCTTGTCTGTGGAGGCAAAGCGGATTGCAAGAAGGATTTGTGATGCTCGTACGAGCGTGTTCGGTAACTTTGCGTTGTTTGGAGCTCGTTGTTCGAGTACTTGGTGGAAGGAGGACTGAAGGAATGTAACATACGCCGTGGCACTAGCGATTCTTGAAGAAGAATTGACTTGTTTGACTCTTGTAAATCCAAGCTGTAGTCAAATCTTTACATTAGTTGTATTGGTTGCACAAAGCAAAAACTTATTGGAATTTCCATCATTCATGGCAAAGTAGTTTCCGCCTTGTTGGCCAAGCAATATACGTACTCTGACGTGCATATCCAAGAAACTTTCTTTCTCCTCTGTCCCATTGCAAGGCTACGCTGTGTGCACAATAAAAGAAAATTTAATTTTGAAGTTGGCAGGATGAGTCAAGTATGTTGCATCCTCCACTTACTGCATTACGTACATACCGCAGGAGCATTGGTATTTTAAATTGAGTCAAAGATTGGAATTGTGTGGAAAGGCATCTCGGTGCTTGTGGCTGATCCTTCGCAGACACAGATCAACTCGCAACGTGCCTCGTGTGCCGGAATTTCCAAGTCCTGTCAACATTCCACGGCGAATGTAAAAAGAATTAAGTATCTTGTATCCATGCCATGCAATACAACGCCGTGTGATGGCGAATCCGAGCGTATCATAAACCAAGGGTCATTTTATTGTCCCTGCCACGACAATTGAATTTCACAAGTCCGTGCTTTCTTCATGAGCATCTCTCCATTTCTCTGGCTCCACCAATCTGCGGTCGTAACCTCATCCATTCCCTGGCATTTCTCATGCGTTCCAGCTCAGCCTAACATAAACCCGGCACAACACGCTCGCAGTCATTTCCCATTCAAATTGAAAGTTGTCCAAAAAATTATTCCATCAAAGTTGGAGAAAGAGAAGAGAACTGCGATTTGTACACGTAATGAGCCCTTTCGGCATCTTTTATGGCTGATAATTGCACACTACACTGCCCATGAATGTACGCTGGAGCAGGGGTATGGGAACTTGATAATGCTGTGTTTTTCGTGTATTTCGATAGTTTTGGCACAAGAGTACTGCTCAGGATACCAGGACGACTACAACAAATGGAATACCGGCTTCTACTGTCCGCAGCTGGAGTCCACTGCAGCCACCTACTGCTGTGGAACTCCCACGCACAAGTACTGCTGCACGATGCGACAAGCAGACGAGGACCACGCCACCGAATTCAGTCCTTTCTTCTTACGGTTCGGTTCTTTAATTACACCTTTCAATACATTTCATCAACTCCCACTCAATCAGCCATCAAAGCCACGTTATACATTCACTTGCACACGTGGGTTGGACGTCCAGACGAGTCCCGCCAACTGGAGCTTGGGTCCTCCGCAATCTAATTCAAGCACCGTGTCCCCACACCTCACGTCTGTACAGTCCTCTGGGCGGTCCGGGCACAGGCAAGTATGGCTGATTAGGGGGGTGAAAAGAGAGCAGTGAAAAAAGTGGGGTCAAGAGCACGTACGGTCAAAGAAAGTCACGAGAGTGCGCAGTGAAAAGAAAGTGGTGCCAACGGAGTCGAAGGTGAGAAGAGTGTGAGCCCAAATTGCGAGAGCGCTAGGGAAACCTTACAAGCATAAGCCATTGCACTCCTGCATCCTCGCACCCCGCTTGGCTAACACTCTTCTCTTGCACTCCAGGCTCATCTCATTGTCACTGTTCACTCTGTTGACCGTGCACTCTCTCGACCGCGCTCTTGTGCTTGCACTCTTCTTATGTAACCGAATGTGGACGGGTACAACAAGTCTCGCGCTCCGGCGTGGTTCATCCAGTCTGAAGCGCTCCATTATTTCTCTTTCGTACTGTTCTCGGGTCAACGAGTGCTCAGCGATGTGCACAATGCTTGAGCAAGATTTTTTCCACTCATTTTCTCTTTGTTCCATTTTCATTCCATTAGACGGCCTGACATTCCATCTTTTCCTCGTTGGTTTTTTCTGCTTCGTGTCAACGCAAGGAGCCCGAGCACGTCCTCCAAGCTTTGCCATTAAGCTTGCTCTCAAGTTGGAAAAATGAGGAGAGTATGTGGCAGAAGCTTTGCATGGAGCGTGCAGGCTTGGATTTTCCTTCCGTGCGATTTCCGTGAGGAAGACAGCGAGTATACAGAAATAATTAGACTAATTAATCAAAGTGGCTTTAGCGGGAGTGCAGGGCTGTGAGGATCGGAGAAGTTGCGCAGACATTTCTTTGAGCGAAACTGGGTCAGTGTTTGTTGCTGTGGAAAATGCTAAGAAATGCTAAATGCAATGCACTTGAACAAGATTGTGTGGCGTGACTGTGTACGTGTTGCGAGGAGCGGAAATGGAATGGACATGAGATGCATGTACACATTTGCATAAAGCACACGCACACAAGTGACGGTCGGATGGAAATCGTGCATAAAAAATGAAAGCAATTTGAGTAAGACTTGCGATTAATAAAAGTTGTAAAGGCCGAATTTTGTTTGCGTGGCTTAGCGACTGCAGTGCATTCCATTAGCTTAAACGCTAATGGAATTTAGTTAATAGACTCAAGTCCTGGGACAGACGGATCAATTACTTTGACGAATGAAGTCATGAGAAAGCCTAATCCATATATTTGTTTCAGTCGAGTGCAGCTCTGCTCGCAATGTATGCACCTCGTAGTCGAGAGTAAGTCCTCTCAGAGCATAAAGCTCGTGATCAGTTGGTAGAAAAGGTAAAGGTACGGAGTTGAGCGCTAAGATGAAGAAAGACTTGGCATTTCGTACTTGTAATTAGTGGAATCGAAGGAGCAATAAAGACGACTGTAGGGATTTTTTACTCGACATGCAGAAAAAAGCATCCGCGACCCGTGCATACTCCACGCATTAGTTGTCGTCATGGACTGCAGACGGCAGTTTGCTTTTACGATTAACCGTCTTGTGTCTTGAGATGGTAGATTTGATGAAAAACTTGGAGTCGGGCACAAGTGGAAGGAATCAAGCTGTTTTGTATCTTGTTCAACTTGCCACTAATACTAATAGATGAGCGGATAAGCTTGATTCCATTTGCCCTCATTCATTATTCATCTGACTCCACTTAACCGTCACTACGGCGAGTGGAACGGGGCAGCCGCTACTTACTCAAGCTGGATTAATTGAATTGAGCTCTGCTCTAAGGTCCTGCACTCCACAAGCGGACACGTTCCTCCTTAATGCTCCCTTAGCTACTTCTCGGTCCTCCACTTGTTTCATATGGTCAGTCTGTCTCAACTTGTTCCTGCAGTTCCTCCGTCTATCACTTTCGCATTTACATTTCCCCACCTGCCCAATAACCCACTGTCGCCTGCCTCTTCCTTTACCCACCTTTTGCCATTTTGACGCCCATGGGTATTGGAACTGCGTCGCTGACAGATAATTCACACTTGAGCACCTTTCTCAGAGGCAACGCTTGTGTTCTCCTTAAAAGCCAATCAAGCGAAGGTAAAGTTATTTGAACATGCTAGAGTGCGAGGGAAAGGACGTGTTCATTGTTGATGCGAAGGGAAATGAGGCAGTCTCGCCGATTCGATTCCAGAGCTAGCGCGGATTGAACAAAGTGTGGAGAGAAAAGCGGAAAATTTAGTAATTCTAGGATCCATATTAGCCTGGGGGTGAGAATGATTTTGCCATTTTGCGAAGACCAGCGTGAACTGAAAGTAGGGAGAGTGAGAGGCAGTTGATGACTGGGAGGCAATTTCACACTTGACATTCGTCGAGCCGAATGGGAAAGGACAGTTGAAGAGGCGGGGGGGGGAGGGAGAGATAATCAAGCGAAAGTGATAAAATGATAGAGCACGTCACTTTATTCTTATATACTGCTGTTGCGTACACTCTCCGAAGTCAATCCATCTCTTACTCATCTTAAGATGAGTGAGAGATTTACAATCCAGGATTATCTTTTTCGTTGATAAGATGAGTAAAAGATGAGTAGGAGATGAGTTAAAATGAGTAAAGACGAGTAAGAGATAGGAAGAGATGCCTTAAAAATCATTTTGAGATGAGTCAGAAAAATTTTGGCAATTCATCTCGGGATGATTTTTAAGACATCCCTTACTCGTCTTTGCTCATATTAACTTATCTTCTACTCATCTCTTACTCATCTTATCCACGAAAAAGATAACCCTGAATTGTAAATCTCTTCCTCATCTTAAGTAAAGTAAGAGATGGGTTGGCTTCGGAGAGTGTACTTATGGCTGGAGACTAGTAACTTTTTCTCTTCCTTTTGCATGTCTTGCGAGGAAACGAATTCGTCTCCGTTAAACGCAATTTTGGAGCTACTCTGTGAGTTTCTGTCACGTTCTTCTCTGCCTACGAGCCTTATGCACGTGTGTACCTTTATAGCCAGGTACACGACTTCTATGTCATCTGCACCGTCGTCTGCTGCTCTTAGTTTCATAAGACTCCGTTCCGTGTCTCAGCTTGACTTGTCTTCCATTTTCTCATTGTCTAGGGAAAGATCTTTTTTTAAAATTAATGCCGTCTGGTGCTCTCAGACTAGTAGCCTATATGGCACACGGGTTGCTCAATGAAGTTTCGAAATTACGGTACA
>JAAXYX010001113.1:0-26248 GCA_036851915.1 Ptenothrix huangshanensis
TCACGGTGTATTTTAAAATTATAAATGACTGTCGCTCATAATTGTAAAAGTTATTGCGGTAGTTTTTATTCACTCTTACTAATTGTATTTTGAAGTGTTCACAATTACCCGCCGTTCACAATTACCCACCTTTACCCTACACAAAACTCTGGGTAGTATCTTTAGGAAAACGCGTTCATTCTAAACTACAGTGTAGGTATACGAGCACGAGCTGGAAACCATGTCAGCAACCTTTATTATGCTCTCATTTGTCATTTATATCGAAGCACGAAGCACTTGTATCAACTTGAGCATACAAAGCGTCTCAAACATTCCTTTCCCCTTTATGTGAAAAACGTAGACAGATTTCAATTTCTACAGACAAAATTAACTACTTGTACAAAAACTTGCTATCGCAGAGTAGAGGGGTTTTAGGGGTTTGAGCTTTGATCTGCTAGCAATTACGATTACGGGTCAGGGCAAATCTCAGTACATAACTGTACATAATTTTACAATTTACATTTACGATTAGACGTGCTTGGAACTGGGATTCAAAAACTGTGAAAATCGGATTTCATGACTATGCGTCAAATAGTCGAATTGGTAGCCAGTTTGATTAACAAAACTATACGAGATTTGTATTTGTGGAAAGAATATTACCAATTATAGTAAGAAGCGAGTTGTGGACTTGGTAGGTTTAATTTGCATAGTTTTTATTGTTTGGAAAAAGGTGAATCTTGTATTGTCTATATGAACATCTGTTGATACTGATACTGAGCTGAGCAGTAATTTATTTGTTGTTGTGATGGAATGAAGCCATTTCGTACTAGGACCTTATTTGCCAGTCAGTGTTGGGCTTGTATACTTGTGTTCGCAGATTTTGTGGAGACAATAATGATTGTGCTTTCGTTTGGTGTTCTTGGGTTCTAGATGGTTGGCCTGAACGGAGAAACAAGCCTCAAGTATGAATAATCAAAAACAAGAAGGAGCGATAGGATGATGATGATGATATGCTTTGACTTTGGCTAGTGGTAGTAAGCAAAGTACGCAACGCCAGAGTTCAAGTTATTCTGCAGGCTCACAGTCGCCGACACTGATGTAGATACACTTACGTACCAAAGTTTAAAGTTAAAGTGGGCAAATTATTCTCGGAAACTTCGGTTTCGGTATCCGACAATACAACTGTAGGAATGACGGCGGAAAGAGAAGTGACAAAGTACTGCCATGCCAGTCGTGGTCTGGAACTGTGGAAGTGATACTGAAAGTGGAAAGTGGGATTATTAATGGAGCTGGATTTCGATTTGGATTTGTGTTGTAAAGGAAATGAGGGAATCTCTTGGGTTTGGTAAATGATTTGGGAAGAAAGCACACAGGGACAGGGCTGGACTATTCTGTTTTGTTTTTTGAGTTACTCAGGGAAAACTCTTGGTTGCTGTCTTTGTTTTTGTCCTGTTGGTTATTCCTGATTTGAGAGTCGGGTAGTTACTCCGGAACGTCAACGTCAACTTTAAATACGTTCCTTCCCATGCGTATACTTAATACTTTGCTACCCTACACACACGGAGTTGCCTTTCGGATCTTAACTGTGTCCAGTTGTTCCTGTACCAACTGTGACTTCCACTGCGGGTATTACGAGTACTTGTAGAGCTCTTAAGAGTCTAGTGTCCAGCGTTATGGGTTAGTGTGGGATTGGAGGTAATTGGGATTAATTGTGGTTTAGTTAGGTAGTGGAGTGGTAATAAATGTTTTGGAGCAAGTTGTTGGTGTTGGATGGGACTGGTGCTGATTTCAGTGTTTTGAGCAGGAGAGGAGCAGAGAAGATGAGTTGAAGAGACGTACTTTGTTAAGGGTGAGCAATGTGTGGAACGTAGTTGTGGGTTGAGTTAGAGTTGAGCTGGGATTGCATTGCGTGTGGGTCGAGTGGAGCTGGACCGAGGGTATGGGGTTGGTGGAGTGCGTGAGGCAGCGAGCGAGCGAGGAGTCGACGTACCGTGGATCCTCGTGGGGTTGAGTGCTTGGATTGCGTTCCCCTTGGCGGGGATGTGAAGGTGGTTGGTGCGTGAAGGGGGACAAGCGGACGTGTATCAAGGATATGCTGGAAAGGCACTGGCAAGGCGTTCTCTTGATTGGATTGTGTTCCGAGGGAGGAGGAGGAGGAGAAGATCACATGGAAACAGCCACTCCGCTCTTCCTTCCCAATGCACCACACACACACAGTTCAATACTCCACACCAACTCAACTTCTCCCTGTCCTTTGGTTTTTTCCACAACCACTCACAACCACATTATTTTTATTTACATCAAGTCCTGTCTAAATCTGCCAGTTCTCCCCAACCACAGTCATCGCACTAATTACCGGTCACTCGACATGACCAGGGAAACGTAATCCGGCATCCACCTTACCTCATATCGACGCACTTTCTCATTCTTTTTAATTCGTCGCTGTCAGACAAAGAACAATGGCACTGCATTTACCTGTACAGATTACCTACCTAGACGTTGTTTCGTTTCACTTTCGTTTTCATTTGTCATTACTAGTCAGTTGGTCATAAGTTTATTTGGATTATCTTGGTTTATTTTAAGAATATTAAGATTAGTTGTCATTTTTTAGCTCTTAGCGTGCACTGGAACCGGAGCCGGATTCCCGTTTCGAAGTTGATTTTCATTGCATTACGATTAGGCGGAGTTGGTTTGTTGTAACGATTGGTGGTAATTGCATATAAGTAATTACCTGGACACTGGTACTACGGTACGGTGCAGGTGTGCTGTGTTGTGTGGTGGTTATAAAGTAAAGCGTGTAGTAGTTCCTTGTACTTGTTTATTTTTATACTGTTCTCCTTTCGTTACTCATACTATTCCAGTTTCAGTTGATGTTTGTCGTTGTCAATCACATCTCACATCTTTGGCTTTGTCGAGGTAGCAGAAGTATATACATAGTATTACATAGTCAGTTGTTCATTTCATATATGGGTCGGCACGGTTTCGGGTCGACCCGAAAAATGAAAAAATTTCGGGTTTCGGTTCGGTTCGAGTTGGGCGCTAACTCGAACCGAATCAGTTTTGTTCGGTTCGGGTCGGTTTGAAATAAAAACTCGAAACTCGACCCGAAAACCGATCGGGTGTGTACGGTTTCCGAATATAAATATTTATCCCATGTTAATACTACAATTAATAGCATTTTTGAAGACAGATATTTTAGGAACTTAAAACTCCATCCAGTTCAACTGCCCATGGATTTAAACTAATGCGTATTCATTTTCCAAAACGTTGAACAGTGGATTTAAATTTATAAAAATCTAAGTAAATTCCATAAACTTTATAGACAAGTTTTTGACACTTGATATTATGTAAAGCTATAATCATATATAGCAATTAGTTGGTGGAACTTTCCGTTTGTCCGTACGACAAATAACTTGGAGGAAGGTTGAACAATTAGTCCTATGTAAACGGATCTCTGAGTGTGAAATTAATTGCTAGGAATTCACGTGGCACAAAAACAATATGCTGATAATGAAAAAAAAACAACATTCCAGGTTTATCAAAATTGTGTAAGCTATCGTAAGCACGTATAATCTTTTGCAAAAGGTCGAAAACTAAAACCAAAATAGTTGTGTAATTTTGCTAATGAGAATTTTTTTATGCTAAAACGCCGCAAATTGACTTTTACTCAATGCAATTTAGGTATATCGGCATATTGTTGCGATGCTCGTTTCCTGTATTTAATTTCTCTCTGGGCAATACCTATCTTAATTACTTAGTGCTATACCAACAATGGATTTAACATAGCTCTTCCTATTAGAACATACATAATTACACAAAAGTGGTCATGAGTTTGACAATATAATATTGCCGTCAGCTTTTGTTACTGGATGTACGAATTAAAATCTGAATAAACCGTAATTCCTATTTATTTTCGGTTCGACCCGAAACCCGATCGGTTCAGGTCGGTTCGGTTTAATGAATTGTCGACTCGAGAAAAGTTTTATTCGGTTCGAGTTGGGTATTTCCAACCCGAACATTTTCGGTTCGGTTCGAGTTTCGGTTCGAGTTGAGGTCAACTCGACTCGAGCCGACCCTTAATTTCATTATGGAAGAAAGTGGTTAGTTATAGTATCTAGTAAGGGTACTGCTGGTCTGAGGTGTACTCAGTTTCAAAATCCTGTGTAGTCAGCACATAGTCAGCAGTGTTCTCTACCTCGATTTCGTGGCTTTACGCTTTCCAATTTGGTGTATTTTACCTCAAAACCTTTGTACACCATCCTGCCTTTTTGCCGAAAGTCAAAGCTTGAAGCTGTTACATTTTAAAAGCGGTGTTTTCTGAACAAGTTGCAATTTGTAATATTTTAAGCAGGGATGATTTTGCTTAAGTTCTATGTTGCGGTCTCCTTGCATAGAGTTGCACCATTATAAGGTGTGATGTGTGCAGAGCCACTTCAACAGAACAGGTGCCGACTTTGTGCACAAACACCGCTGTATAAATATGACCAATTAACATTACTTTAAAACGCGACAAAGTTTTTTGAAATTGAAATATCTTATGTATAAGCAGTAAGCAGACAGGTTCAATATGTCACTGTGAGAGCGTATTTGTAATCTTTACAAAAATACTTATTAGTGCACAGTATTTATAATATCAAGAACTTGCATCTTGGTGTTCGCATATTGTTAAAATATTTTCATTCAATATTTGGAAGCATCGGAAAACAAAAATTCATACCTCATACACTTACATGAAGAAGTTGCGGTGTGCACCACGAACCAAAATTTTTGGACCAGACTACGAGATCTAATGGGATCACTTGGATTCCAATAAGGGCTTTTTGGCCGCTCAAGAAAACAAAAACGATAAAACAGAGATAAGGTAAAGGGAAATTAATAGGATCGAATAATGAATTTGGTCCACTGCGGCCCGAAAAGTAACTTACATAATATTTGACAATAATTATAGTTAAGTTCAAGTTAATTTTGTACTAAAACCGGTCTGGTCCGGTCCAAGTTCTGCGGACCAGACCATTCGATCACTACCTACTGCTTACATGTTCTCGTCCTTTGTGTTTCGTCTTTCATATAATTACCGTAAAACTTCCAATAACTCCCCGGGGAATTATTTGGTGAGCAATTCTTCAGTTCCGGGAATTATTAAAGGCGGGGAATTATTACCAACCTCGAAAGTTTATGCTGCCATTATTGTTATTAACATTAAAATGCCGCAGATATAAAAAAGTTTGAGTTTTAGAATTTAGTATTCTAAAATCTAAAATCTAAATTCTTCATTTTTCCTCCTTTTGTGAAGCATGTGTTTTCTTCAGTGGCCATCCAAGCAGATTAAGAGTCAACTAAATAGTAGTAGCATGGGAATATGAGTGTTTGCTTCTATTAATATATCGGGGAATTATTAGAGGCGGGGTATTATTTCTATTCCTATCTTTTTGCCCCCGGGAATTATTAGAGGCGGGGAATTATTTCTATTCCTATCTTTTTGCCCCCGGGAATTATTAGAGGCGGGGAATTATTTCTATTCCTATCTTTTTGCCCCCGGGAATTATTAGAGGCGGGCAATTATTTCTATTCCTATCTTTCTGCCCCCGGGAATTATTAGAGGCGGGGATTTATTGGAAGTTTTACGGATATATACCTACGTAATATCGTACTATATTTAACACAGTAGCTGTAGACTTTACAACTTGCAATTACATTTCATGCAAGTTCATCGCAGGGCACGATGTGCTTTCGCTTTCGGAGATACATACTTTCATACTATTAATTTTTACGGATTCCCTCTATAACTACTACAACTACCAAGTACATGCACAAGTAAAGTAAATGAAACTAAAATTGTGGCAAATACAAAGCAAAAGTAGAATGCATTGCGAAAAAGCATTATTGCAGATTGTAACATTGTAATTATACCTATTATCTATCCTTGTTTGATAAAAACGGAAGCATGTAAATTGCTACTGCTCAGGGTGAAGGACAGCAAGTTCCCTGTAAAACTTCGAAACGATTTCTACTATTATTAAAAGTGTCATTGCGACCTGCTGCAGTTTTAGTTCTTGAAAAGCAGGTTCCGAGATGGAAATTGAAATGATTTCTCTGTAGCCGTCTTCATAACTTTATACGTTGCACAACAGGAAACCTCCAACAATGTGGCATTTTGATTATCTACTTTAATTCTTTTAAGTAATTATGTATGAATGATACGTAATATTCCATGAACCAAAAGTTAGTCAGACTGCGACAATCCAAGACCAGGGGCGGATAGACCAACCGGGCATTTGCCCGGTGGGCCCCCAACTTTTTAACATTACGTTAATGCAAAATTAGGGCACCTACGCCTATTCCTTTTTTCCGGGGCCCTGAAATCGGTTGCTATCCGCCCCTGTCAAGACATTGTGTTGGCGTTACGTAGGCGTTTAGATTTTCAACTGAAGAAAATGCGAAAAAACGTAGCACTAGGTTAGCTCGTAACCGAAACTGGAAACTTAAGCCTCTTTCCACGGGCTTTGTGTAGAGGTGAAGTGGTAATCATCAACTCATATTCAGGATCCACTTCTACAGATGTTGATGTATGTGCAATGTGTACATGTATGTTTGAAGGAGAAAGATACTTGGGATTAGAATGAAAAGGGATGAGTAACTAAATGTAAAGGAAGTCTTATTAGGCTTAGAAAGATCAGAAAGGAGAACAAGGGACTTCGGGGCCGGGCCAGGAAACGGTTTGGGCAGCAGCAGCAAAAGCAAGTTTTTGACTCTAATGTTTGTAGATGGAGCTCCAGGGAAAGCATTCCTTCCCTATCACTCAGAGAGAAAGTTCAGCTTTCCGTTCACTCTCCCTGTTCCCAGTATTTTATTTTGCGGGATCCCTAGAGAGAAAGAGTCCTGCCAACCACAACTATACACGTATAGACCAATGACCAAACAAGACAATATCGACAGCCCCTCCAAATCCAATGTTAGCAGCAAGTCTCACTGAATCCAATGGCAGTCTCTGTTGCTGTCATTCAGTGATTCCATTTCATTTTAACGAGTGCACTGCTACCCTTCTCATTCCTCAACCCGTTTCCCACATCTCAGCTGTTCAGAGCCGTTTGTACAAGCATACACTATCACTACAGTATTATACAGGCTTGATGTTCTCCCTAAGCTAAGTCCAGAAATCCACATCCAGTTGTGAGGATGCTCATGTATTCTATCATGTATGCTCATCTACAGCAGTAACCCAGCATCGCGTACGTACAAGTCGAGGCCGAGTCCTGTTTGTTGCCGAAACCAAATCCTAGTAAAAAAAATAGATAATATACCTACATAGGTAATGAAAGGAGGGTGCACAGAGATGAGACAAATCTCAGTTTTTGTTTGTGGATGCTCATCTAAATAGTGTAATACAGATACGTATTTTCTTCGAAAACCTTCAACCCTCTAGTATTTAGCGCATCGGTACTTGATTTTCCTTCCAACCAATCACCCCTCTAGCATTCCAAATCCTTTATCATTTCCTTATAATGGCAGTAGGTCTAGAAATGTGAAACTCTGAATTGATCGTGAATTTACGATCGACTGAATTTATCGAATTTACATACATAGGTATTCCAATTGAGCTAAATGCATTCATTGATTTGCCTCCCAGTAGGCTTAGGTTTTCAGGAAAATGATACGAGATGCAATTTTGAGATTTATATTATGCAATTATGCATTTCTACTCGAGTCGATTCGCGCAAATGAATTTGCTGGTGTGACAAGCTATAAGGCTCGACTACAAGGCAGGATGTGCAAGGACAATAGTATGCAGTTCCGTGTGAGACCAGGTACAAAATGTAAATACTGTTTACTCGTTCGTTTGACTTTTCAGCAGCTTAACTTAATCTCGAAATCAGACACATATCCTCCATTGTTTGCATTTGCTATCTCGTATGGCTGGAGTAATACAATTCATTCGTGTCGACAACTGTCGAATGTACTATGTGGGTAGGTATGTACATGTATTTCCGCCTTTCAATGAATTTCGACGTCCTCGGTGGTTACAGCTAACAACATTCCTCTTGTCAGCGTTTATTGAAACTGTTTCCACACCAAAAATGCTAATAATACAGCAATTGAAAAACAACACATTTGCTTACTGAATAATTTTGTCACTGCACAATCACAAACAAACGTTCCCATCTAAATCGTATTTTCTTCCAGTTAGCTGAGCCTGCCATGAGCAGTGAAAGACTTGTGGAGTTATTCCAGACAACGTAGGACGTCTTTTATGAATGAAACAAATTAGCATGAGAACAAACGTGAGAAAAGATGCAAAAAAGAGGACCAAGAATCTCCATACTGAATTGAATGAATCATAAGTGTGTATTTATTCATGAAGGCAGTACTGGTTGTTTGACCACCAGTGTAGCTTTATTAGGGTTGTAGTAAACTCGGTATTTTTTGGAAACAATAATAATATTACGAAGTTGTGTATATTACCACTATGCCACTAATGCTGTAAATACAACAATAATAATAGTTCTTAATGAATCTTTCTTTTCAATAAAATTGTTCCTTTTGCTCCCCAAAGGCAAAAACAACAAATACGCTTACTTGTTTTGGATTTTCTTTTTTAAAAAACAAACAACAAAAACTAAGTGGACTACTCGATCTCTTGAGTATCTTCTTTAATGAGAACTTCCATGACTTCCTCGTGCATTGTTGATTTGTCAGAGTCCAACTCATCCGTGTCCACATCTGTTCGTACAAAACACAAAAAAGAAATACTAATCCACCAAATTCCAATACTTAAATAGTACTAGACGCATAGGTATAACTCACACCACGAATGCCAAAGAGAACATAAGAACATTAAACAAACTTACGGTTTCGGAGCAACAGCCTCTGTTTCTTCTGTGCTATATACTGTTCTTCTTTCTTGGACCGATATTCCCGCCAAGCATCGATAATATCTTGCCTCTTCTTCAGTAATTCCTTAGACGCTTTACTAAGTCGTTGTCTGTCTTTAGCTTCAAAAGCGGGGCTATACTTTTTCAAATTCTTTTTAATGTCCTTGATTTGAGAGTGATTTAAAAGACATGGAGGACGTGGACGCCAGAATAAATTACCAAATCTGTCGACACGTTCCTTTCTCACAGTTTTTCCTTGGAAGGTTAAAAGGGAATAGCCCGTGTCCGACTATTCAAATACACAAAGAGAGATTGGCAATTACATCACCCAAACCAACAGAAATCATTTTCGATGAAAGTGACAATTAATCGTAGAAGTGTAGTGCACGCATTATACTCAGAAAAGATTAAGCCAAAATAAATTTCAGTACAAGTCATATTAAGTTTTTCATCATTAGGAGTGCATCATTCATCACAATTTAAGTAAGTAAAAAATATCAATTACAGCGGGAATCAAAACGAAACTTACAACTTTGCCAGTCCAGGCAGACACTCCAGCAACGACGTATCTACCAGTTGGATCCCATTCGATATCAGTGGTCAGTTCAGGAATACAAGTGTTCATCACCGTGAAATCAGATGTGTCAATGAATTCAATGGGTCCCTCGGCGGATTTCAAACACGCTAGAATAATAAACTGACCTTGTGGAGACCAAAACAGCGTGTTGAATCGTCGCTTCTCGAATTTCTCTGTAAATCCAAAACAAACCACAATTAAAATGAGCTCACTTAATTCAGTAGTATATTAAACATCAAACCAAAACAAAAACTTACTAAGTAAAGTTGGAGTGTCTCCCTTCTTGACCCCGTAAAACGAGACGTTGATATTGTTTTGTTCACCATGAATGATGGCAAACTTATGACCGATGGGCTCCCATGCAAAAGCACTAATGGGTTCCTTAATTTCCGTGCTGTCAACCGGGACTTGTTTTTCTCTCATATGAAAGATTTCGAAGTTATAATACATGCCCTACGTTAAAAAAATGCAAACAGTAAGTTAAGTTGCGTCAAAGGTAATACAAACATACAAACCTTGGAAAAAGACAGTGAATGGAACGGATAACTTACACTGTACTTAGCATCGTGCTTTTCTTTTCGGACTTTGCTGTACCGATCGACCTTGACACATAGAAAATCACCCGATTTCTGCCAATGCATCCGACAATCCGCAACGTTAAACAAGTTCTTGGCTCGGATTTCATTACGACTGGAATTAATGAAAACGTTTACCATTATTAAGTGTCATTTAATTGACTTCCATTGCCCATTAAAGGGAAACTTCAGTTACATTGCATTCAGCTTAAAAACAAATAAATACCTGGGAATTTCCAGAAGGGTGACTCGAGCAGGAACATCTTTATCCTCAGCTACCCAATAAGCCAAAAAGTTGTCTGATGGCGACCAACTAAAATCCCGAACTCCTGGAATTTTCAAACTTTTGTTTTCCAGTAAACGAAAACTCTGTGGAACAAAAACAGATATCATGAATCAAGCAATCTAATGTTAAATTAGGGAAGAAACACATATGAGCATACTTGACTATTCTGTAATTGTTGTACATGCACTTACAGGAGTTTCATAGATGGAGAGGGTGTCAGGGCCAATCTTTGCGAAATACTTATCATCATGGGACCATTTCAACACAGGCCAGGGGGACTTCCAGATTTCACTAAATGTACGCTTTTTCGCTCCTGTTCTGATCTCCCAGATGATCAATGCTTCAGGGTTATCGTAGTGACGTTCAGCTTTAGGAGAAAATGTCACAACGTACCTGCAAGCCAAACGAGGAATTCCGCATAAATTTAAATGTTTTATTGCAAGACTGCAACACAGTGCTTAAAGACTAAATTCGCAACTAGTAATAATCGTTGTATTACAGAATGATCAAGCAAATCACTCTTACCGTTCACAGGGGCTGAAATCAATGAACTCAGCATTGGGATGGGCGAATCGATTAATTTTATCAAACTTTTCTCCTCCCCAAACAGCAACACCTTTACCGTGAAAAGTGGCAAGGTATGTGCCCAAGGGAGACCACTTAGCAATGGTTTCTGTTCCAGCAGCCCGTTTTAGAAGGTCGGTAGGTTCGGGGATCGAATTGAGCCAGACTTCGATATCATTAGCTTGAACAGTATGTCCACCTGGTCCAGCCTTAGGTACACCCAATTTAACAATGGCATACTGATCAAATGCATCCGGTTCCATGGCGTAGTAAAGCAGATTGCCGGGATCCTTATACGGTTGAGGTTCAGGAGTTGTCCATTCATCAGGAATTGATTCGTACCTGTGTAAATGAGTAAGTTTGTTTTTGTCACATACATATGATCGCAAAGAGTGCAAGTAATGCTAACTACGTGCAAATGTATGAATGGAATGGGATAACTCAGAAAAGATTAAGCCAAAATAAATTTCATTTTTAATCATATAAAAATTGTCATCACTGTTAAACAAAACTTGAACAATCCAATTCACCATAAATTTCAGTGAGATTTAAACCCGAAACTTACTTTTCGAAATCGGTGAACAAGTTAACAACCAGGGTATGGGACTTATCGAATTTATATCCATCAGCCTGTTTGACCGCTTCCAAAGCGTTAGCCGCATTCGAATACTCGATAAACATGTACCTGAAAATTGCAACGTGCAAGTACTCAAGACGTGAAATAATCCTACAATATTTCTTACGCAGTAAGCACCGTCCTTCAATAAATCAATATCGCAAATTTCCTTACGTTGTTGTAGCCGGTGGAGCTCCATCTTCACCCTCGTTATCATGGGCATAGTGTTCAGTTACGATCTGTCCAAATTTAGAAAAGATTTTTCGGATAACACTTTTTAGCTTCTCCAGTCGGTCAGCACCAACTAGGGGAAGGCCGTCAACAACAATGACATTTTCCACGCCATCAGTTTCACGGGGTTTGGTCCTCAGGAGATCGCCGCATAAGTCTAAAATTGTGCATTCAAAACTTTACGTATCTGTCAAACATCTGCTCCTCTCACTCCTTTCTCCACACATAACACAGCAACACATACCAAACAGACCATGAACAATGAATGATGAACGCAAAGGTTCAATCACATTCAATCTCCTCCTTGGACTAACCACTAACCAAACCCAATAAACCTACACCATTACCGAACATAAAGAACTAAATGCACCCCAAATTAACCAAGGACTCAAAAAACCCTTGTAACAAATTCACACACAAAGTGTAAAAAATGAACAAAACATTAATGCAACATTAATTTACATAGCTAGAAAAATCAAAGTTAAAAGTACTGCCGAATCCAGTTACAACTCAATTGTAACTAAGAAGACATTAAATATAGTTACAATTACCACATCAAATCATCTCATGGAAGATGAAGGTGAGTGTTCATCAAGCACGGCAGCCTATGGTAATAGGTACCTGAATTCAATGCCGAAAAACCGGTAGACGAGCATTATAGATAAAATGAGGCGAAGGAGTACTTTTACTTTATCTCCAAGTAGATGTTGCATATAATTACTTAGAATATCGACCCTAACAGGTAGGATTGATGGTTAAAGTTGAGGTGATGAGGTAAGCCGGAATGGATAGTTTTGGCCTAGGTTATTAGTATTAGTTGTACGTATGTTGGAGCCATGCCGTAAAAAGATGTATAGAAAATGAATGATCAACTCACCCTCGTCGGCAATGTCGTCGACGTAGCCTTCTGGGTCAGAAAACTCGGGCTCCTGATCGTTCTTCGGATCAGCATTTCCGTTGTCCACACTATCCTTCTTCTTGGCCATAGTGACCACTTGATGCACTGCCTGGTTTGAATATCAATTAATTTTGTTAACTCCAATTAAAGTGACAATGTCTGTCGGATAGAAGTTTGCTCGCTGTCCGTGCCGAATGGGAGAGTAGAGTCACGGAGATCTGTGAGTGCACAAGCAGTGTGGAAAACATGCAGCACCATCCACCACCACACAACGGCACAGCGCCAGCCAAACAAATTTGACAGACATTCCCACGCGTCGTTCACAACACACGCCCCACAACTTTCTATTTTAACAATCCCCTTATCATTTTTTTCCTCCGTCCCGCAGTCCAAGTAATGAACATGAATCATTTTTATATTTTTATCCCCTCCCCCATCCAAATGAATTGCGGCATTTACGGACGCATCCGTCTGCCAGACGACGTATGGACTATGCACTCTGCGCCCTAGAACTCGCTTCCTTGCCTCCTTCTACCGGCTTCGTCACTCAACGTCAAACCGTCAGATGCCATCCATGTCCTATTCCTCCCACTCTAACCACAGGCCTATTCCCATCCACTTACCTATGTTAACAAATTATGTAATTAATTAATCACTTGCACTACTACTCAAGTATTAAATGCTAAATTTTCTTATTTTTGGGGTAATAACTGCAATCAAATCGTCACCCTAAAAAAGCCAATGCGTAGAAACAGCCCATGTTCAAGTCGTTCTACTTTTTTATTCTTTATAATTACATATGTATCATCCTCAATCATATCAAATCAATCACGATCATGATCCATTGAGCTCTGCTTTCTTTAGCACTCTCATCTCAAAACAAACGTCGATAAATTGAAATGCAGTAATCAATATTAGTGCATATGCAGTATAGTATAGTATATAGTTAATTAAAACTAATTTTACATTCAGTACGAACCACTGTATTGTAAAAGAGTATGTTCAGCAAGTGCATCGTTTCATTATTTTTATTTTCAAACAATATTCCCATTCAAAATTAAAATAACAATGTAGCTTAGCAAGTCATTTCAAGTCTCAAATCCTTTGCATAAAATCGATCAATCATCATCACTTAGTTGATCAGACACGTGCACGATCTGTGATACGATTATTCGATCACTTTAATTATTATTATAATTAGGTATGTATCTTTAAAGTAATTTTATAGTTACCATAATGTAGATTACAATCTTTAACGCTTAAATCTTGGAAAGTATAATAATTAATTAATAGTAATTTACAGCTAGGTATATTCTATCACTATCCAGACGAATGCGAGGCATAGGTTAACACATAAACGTCCAGCACACGTTTGTAATAACTGCTCTGTCCTGTCCTGTCACTACTATAGGGGAGGGGAAGGGAATGATTTTCAATTTGATTCCAAGTGTGAGCAGTAGCTGGGAGATAAGGTAATAATCGTAATAATACAGTTTTCAGTTGTACATAATTTTACAACGAATTAAATGCGCACTGCTATGAAACATATAAAGTTGAATCATAACATAACTACGTAGTAATTATTAGTCTAGGTTACAGTTCACAAGTCATATAAGTCAATTATAGTATAAAGTATAAGGATATGAGCATTTTGAATTCTACTGCCTTGCACAAGTGCAGTAGAAGCGAAATAATTAAATTTTACAAGTATAATTAATTATCCCACGTATAATTGTAACGAAAATTCATCACTCCGCTCCAGGGTATACATTACATTACTCTAGGTTAGTGTGTGAGGGGATTTGAGTATGGCTACAATAATTGTGTGAAAACAAACAAAAGGAAACATAACGAACGGTGCATAATTATTTTTGTGAAAGAACCCAGGAACTAACTCAAAACAAGTAAACATAATACGTCGAACGTATACTTGAAAGTTTCATTGAGCTTCACCATACAACGAACTAGTAGAGAGCAGACCACGTTCTTTCAACCACTCGAGGTGATCATTTTGAGAGGAACTCCGGTAAACGATGAGCTGCTGTGGGATTCGATTAAAATTGGTACCCAACAAAATACGATTGTATCGGTCGCAAGTCGCAAAGCATGAAGAATAGGATTTTCAAACTGTACACTGTTTCTATGTAGCTTCCATACATTTCTTCACAAATTAAATCAGTTCAGTTTCGATGTTGTTTAAATGTTATGTTTCTTCTCGGTGATGTGTGTAACATTACAAAATCCAATTTTTGTTTTACCGAAGGAATTCGGCCCTGCAGATGTAGGTGTCTCTCTAAAGTAGCAAGCAATAAAGCAATGGCAATAATTCAGCTTTCGTTTTACGTTTCCCCTAAAATGTGTCTGGTACTGACTACGGTATGTACACATATTACTAACAACCATCAGGGTTCCGAGTGAAAAAAAACAGGCAAAAACAAGTGAATAGAAGCAGTATTTAACAGTTTGGGGGTAAAAATCTGGCACCAGTTTTTACCAATTTAGGACAACCTTTTTGAGTCACTAATTTTATGAAAAATTGGCAATCCTTAATAATATTAATACTTGTAACATTAAAGTTGACAATAAATACACGTAACATTTACCTGCCAACATTTTTCATTCGCATACGACATTCAGGAGGCATTTCTTCAGGTTCGTCATCATCATCATCGTTAAATATTGACGCAACTTTCAGTTTATTCGTTCCTAATTTCTGAAAATTCAAATTCGAAGAATAAATATTTTCATCCGCTGCACTCGATCTGCATAAACTACCAAAGAAGAACAGAATTCAACATGATTCCGTCAGAGTCTAACTTACATTAGAAGTTGCTGACGACGACGAGGAAGATGAAACTGGAACTGAAGCTTTGTTTTTGACAGCTGGTGAACTTGTGGTAGCAGGAGTTAACAATTTCATCTGAATTCCAGAATTTGTGCTAAATCTACTATTAACATCTGTTGTATTGGTAGCACTGCTTTTGGCTCGATTCGAAGGACTTCTACTTCTTGATCGAGATCTACTCCGACTTCGGCTTCGACTTCTGCTTCGACGTCTGCGATCCTCCCTATAATTACTACCATCCCAATGATTTCCACGTTTTGTCATTCGTTCGTCACTTCTGCTTTGCCTATCTCTTTCGCTTTTTCGACGCAGGCTTGAATCTTCTGATCGACCTGTACCACAGTAACGATAAAACTATCATTACTCACTTCAAATCATATGCAATACTACAATCATACGAGCACAGCATAAGCTAAATATTTTCGCTCTTCTAAAATACAAAATAAAATAATGATCAAGCCACATAAAAGTGCAGCAGATGGAAATGGCAAGTAAACTTACCGGATCTACCGACCGGCTCTGAATAATGTTGCGGTATACTTTCCCGATCTCTTGTGTCGCGAGGCATTTTGGCTTGCGCTTTATTCTTTGGTGATATTATTGTAATATAACCCTCTTATACAAAGTGAGATTCAAGTTTCGATCAGTGTTCGCGTTTGGCATCCACGTTAGACTCAACACTTAAGCATATTGAACGCAAATAAAGTGCAATCAAGTAATAACAATTCACTTGGTTTTGACAGTTCTCTGTGAGACTGAACGTTGTGCAACATACAATTTGGGAATCAGCACTGAACATCGAAGAAGTATAATTAGTCGTTGGTGTCTTTGCTCTAAAGTAAAACGACTGTACCCTCCACTCGCCTTAGTCTTGATTTTGATTTCGCTTGCTCTCTTGCTTCGCCAATGTGTCCGTGTCCCGTAACCTGCAAGAAGTCTTGCTTCACTCACGGCCAGACGAGCAGGCTGTACAACTACGAAGAAATGAACAAAATTGATACCTTTACATTTTTACATAGTGCACAAGTAAGTAAAAATAATAGGACTTTTGATCCCGATAGGCACTGTCTAATGGCAACTGCTTGACTTGATGATTAAAGTATGACGTATGACTCGAGTTTAAGTTACCAGCAACCAGCTTGATTGCTTAATTCCCAACTTCAATGGCAAAGGAAGGCAGAATGATGTAATTACCAACTACAATGAATGTATTTGCACACAATTTTGCACATGACACAGTCACATACTTATCATTAGAGTAAAGGAGTGTAAATGGTAAAAGGTAAATGGTAATATTTTTTTTTGGTATAATTATTTAAATCTTAATGAACTGATTACAGTCAGTGAACGCAATGGATCCCTATGACATGACATGACATGACATGTCAGGGTCGTTTACACGGAAATAAAAAATTAATTAATTGTACACTGAAACCTGTAGATAATTACCACATGACAATCAAACATTAAACACTACATACGTTTTAACGACACCTATGAATGAATGAAAACAGAACTGATGAATGAAGATTGAAGAATATAAAATTACAAAGATATTGAATGTCGTGTATATTGCTTACTGTTGACTCTTGATGTTGGTTACGTCGTCGTGGTCGGTTTACACGGTTTGCTGCCGGGTCAGTTTTGCAGAAGACGTACTGACACAGAAATTGGAAGCGCCGTTCGCTCGTCCATGCTCGTCACAGTGACATCGCAATCGTTACTTAGTCCGTGGTCGTCTTGTTCCAGTTGCAGTGACAATGACAAAAGACTGGGGAGAGAAGATGACACGAAAGAATGAAGAAGTGTCGGTACAAGCTGAAAGTAGGTAATAATTAATTACTTCTGTTAAGAATGTGAACATTTTTGAGCCAAGTGCGGGCTGTGGCAGACGAAAAGGAGCCACAGCGACATCTCCGTTCATCCTTCCGCTCTCCTTTATCTTTCTGCTTCTGCTTCTCCATGTAATTACTTTGTGCTTTTCTCCCTTTTCCTCCTTCCGTCATCATCGTCATCATTGTATTAGTATTAATTGCTTAATTAGATTTTCGTTTCTTCCAAGGTGCCCTCAACTCAACTAGTCGAGCATCCTAAAGAAAATACCATAATTACTTAACTTATTGGCAGCTTAGACTAATTCCAAGCAAATAATTATATTTTCGTTTGCTACCATATTCCTTAGGTTGCAAGCTTGAATTGTGCATGCTGACGCTGACAATATTGTGGCAATATTGAAGAATGAAAGAAGAAACTATGTATACAGTAATTAATGGTTATTAAAATCCAGCCCTTCATTTAGCTAATAATTAAATGAATAAAATGGGAAATAAAAGACCCAAAGTCATAAACGGATGCACTACAAAAATAAATAATTTATTACTCAACGCGTTATTCGTTAAATTATCTGTGTAATTATGAATAACTATGTTAGTAACTATAACCATATCAGATGACGACTGGAAGCATATATTCGTTATAATTACGATATGAAGTACTTATACACAACGTAAATCACATGATATGTAGTATACAACAATAAACAATAACTAACAATGGAGCTGGAAAAACATAACAAATCAATACTGGTATTGTTATTAGAAAAAAAAAGGTTCACATTTACAAACAATGATGCACCCCTCCCTTCCAGCAGCAGTAATTAATTGCAGTATGTAATTAAATGCTTTCAGGGATTTTCAACGACTTAGAAATGTCCGACGGACGGGAGTACATGCCTGCATGCATAATTAATTAAATCAACAACATTAGGTACACAAGGTACAGAATGCCTTATGAAAATAAATTAGGAAATATAATCTTTTGAACTAGATCTGAATTTTCGGCACGAAATTTTAGTCCTAGAATCTACGATGGGGATGGGGGTGAGGACGAGTGCGGGTCACCTTGTTGTTCCGCTTGACGGTGTTCCTTGGAATGTTGTTCTTGGCAGGTTTGTTCTTGTTCTTGTTCTTATTATTCTTCTTCTGTGCTTTGGGTGGATTACGGCTGTTGTCCGATTGACGAACAACTTGATTAGCTACACTCATCAGTCTTCTGGCAGCCACTGGGGTAATTTTACGGTAGCCTTGTTTCTTCATACCATTTGTCTCACCTTCAACTCGGACGTTGGATGGAGGGAAAACTCTCAGTCGGCGGATTCTTGTGGGACCGGAATTCTTCAATCGGATTTCCAGAACTCCTTTCAGGGATCGGGCTGTGGCAGTGGCGGTGGCAGCATTCGATGATTTGCTTGAGTTTCCTGCTTTCTGCTCACAACCAAATTTTTCGTAGAGTATTATTTTGTAAATGAATTATAATTACCTGTATTTCTAGTAATGCGATACCTGTATAAAATATGTAAGCTTAAAATATTTATGAACCTTGGGGAGAATGTCCAGGGCAACTGGTCCCAGCAAGAATTTGGCTCTTACTAGTCGGACATTGGGTCCTTGACGGATGACTTTGACGGGGCCGGCACGTCTGAGAGTTGACAAACCGTGAAGGACTCCTCTGGTGGGACGGTTGTTGCTGCTGTTGGAATTTGATTCTCCCTTCATCTCCTTGGATTCGGAGGCACTGGTGGAAGTGGGAATGGAGCCGGAGGTTGCAGTCGATTGTTCCGTTGAGGTGGAAGATGGTTCCATTGTTGTCTTATTTGCTTTAGATTCAAGTGAACTAGGCCTCATTTTGTTGTCGGCGATTGTCTTCTCCGAAGTACTTTCAGCACGTCCGCGTCTATGGCTATGTCTAAACCCCAAACCGAAAAAACGAAATAGAAATACAGAATGAAAAGAAGTTCTGAACTTCATACTCCTGACACTCAAAAAATAGTTTAATAGATTTCCTACCCGTGCACGTGGGTTTCATCTTGAACTTCCTCATCTTGGAAAAGTCGTGGACGGGTGTTTCCTTGTCTCTTGTTGTTATGTTGCTGATTGCGGTTGTGATTGTTCTTGCCTCGCTTATTATTCTTGTGGTTGTTATTGTTGTTATTGCTGGTGTTGTTTCTATTCTTGTTACCGGGACGCTTTCCTTGTCCTGCTCCAGCCGCTCCAGCAGCTCCGCCATTATTTTTCTTGTTTTTGGGACCGTTGTTCTTGTTGCCGTTGTTCTTATTCTTGCTCTTGCTCTTGCCACCTTGACCGTTGACACCGTTTCCATTGTTCTTGTTATTACCGTTTCCGATGTGCTTGTCATTGCCACCGCCGTTGTTGTTGTTGTTGTGATGATGAGTAGCATTATTAGCATTGCTTCCAGCGTACAGGTTGACGCGAAGTGGGTCCATACGTTTGGCACGAATCAAAGAATTCATTCTCTTGAAGACAGCGTCAACGTAGCGGTTGTACTTGTTTACATTTCCAGCTCCACTACCCTGCTGTTCTCTGCCGGGATTCCTTGCACGACTTGATTTGGTCAACGTGTGGTCTTCCTCCTGCTCCTCGTCTTTTTCAAATGAAATGTCAGACCGGCTGGTTCGCTCAATCACAATGTCGGCATCCAGTTCGGCCTTGGTCTCTTCCAGTGTGTCTTCTTGCTTTGCAATTTCAGCTTCATCCTCAGCGATTACTTTCAAGGTAGAGGTGCTTGGGCTAGATGTGGATGTTGAGGTGAAACTGGAACCGGAACTGGAAGCCGTAGTCTCTTCTTCCTTGGTTTTGTCCTCATCCTCCTCGCTGTCCGGTTCCTCATCGCTATCGTCGTGGAAAAAGACATTTGATTCTTCAGAGTCTGCCGACTCTGCTGATTCCTCATCGATGCTTCCGAATTCATCTGTTCAAGAGAGACAAGCGAGCATGTGAAACTTGGTTAGGCAATGCAAAATCAAATAAGAAGGCATATATATAACACATAATTACAATCAATTATACATAAGAGGGTGGTAAGTGACAAGAAAAAACGTGCTGTGAATAGTGAATTGAACGGACTACATATTCGCAGTCCGTGCTACATTTGCCGTGTGTGGAATGAATAAAACGAAAAGCTGTGTGGGAAATGAATTGTGAGGAAAGGATGATGTGCGATTATGGATTAGATTAAAGCTTATAAGGAGAGGGAAGAGATGTAAAAATAGAGTGGAGTAGAGTTAATGCCGTTAATGGAAAGTAAGTTGTGTACAAAGTGAAGGAACAAGTGAATGAGTGAGTAAGTGGGCAAATGGGAATTATGGGAAATATGGGAAATGAGGTAGTCGAGCAGACGACATAAAGGCTCCACATGCACATAAAATATAAAATATTCGCACTCTGGACTGGTTGCTACGGACAAGACACGTTTCTCGCCTCAGCCCCTTGAGTATTTTGGCACAGTTTTCGCACCAATTCAACAATGGACAAGCAAAGCGCGGCAGTTTGGCTGCACATGACAGCAACGGATAATTTGTAATAATAATGTGTAAATAATGTGAAGGCACGACTGTGGAACGGAATGAGTGCTGGCTGATGGAGGGGATGAAGGAAAGCCAAGTGATTCGGCTCAAGCTGTCTGCTCTTGGATTTGGATTCTCGTGACTTGTGACCGTTGTGTAGAGAGAAGGCAGAGAACGGATTAAATGCAAATGAGAATGAGGTTTGTAATATTATGAGTAGTGGTTGGTGTTGGTGATTGAAATACAATGGTAGAATCAGGGAGCGATTGTTCCTTGGAGCAGTTGCAGTTCGAAGGTGGATGTGGATTGAGATAAGAGGGCTTGGAGATGCAGACGAAAGAGAATGGAAGGATGCATTGGATGCTAGGAGCGATAGGAGTGATAGCTGATGATAGTTAACATGTTACCTGAACACGCTTACTAGTACGATAGAAGACAAGAGAACAAAGATTGAGGCAAATTGAAAGAAAAATAAGTAGAGCTCAGCTCACCGACAAGAATGCCCCGGAGCAAATCCTGAATGTGCACGTCTTGAGTTTCGTGGGCCTCCGTCTCTCCTCCGTGGCTGTCCTCAGACTCACCCTCTCCCTCGTCACTCGACTTCGTAACGTTCCTCTGAAGAAGATTCTTTATTTGTTGACCTAATGTTTGAGTGTAGTTCTGCAGTTGGGTGAAATTGAAGGCGGTCAAGTTGAAGGATTTCACTTGTGGCTCTGGAGAATAGTGGAGGGGTGCGGGGTTCATGCCGGTTTCCGTCACATGCTCACTTGAAGTTGTCGCACTTGCTTCTGCTGGAGTGCTGCTCGAGTGGTCGGCACTAATGCTGGAGGTCTCAGTGACTGCTGGAGACACTGGAGTGGACTCCTTGTCAGTGAGTAGATCATGAGGAACTGTCACTGGAGTGGAGATGGATGGGATTTCGGACACCAATGCGGAGCACATAAGCAGTAGCTGATGACTACTCAAACAAAATAGTAGAATGGTGACTGACTTCATGATGAATCTCGTGCTTGGACCAGTAGTGGATGAGAAGGGATTAGCAAGTGAACGATTGTGGAACTGACAACTGAAAAGTGCTCAACATTTATTGAGCTGGCGACAGTTTGTGCGTGTTCTCGACTGAGCCGTGACTAATGTCAACTCAAGACAAGTCAGCAGTCGACTGGATACGGTAGAACGGCGAAGCTGATGATAGACAGAAGTTGACCAACGTTGACAGAACGCTGTAGTCTGCGACAATTGTGGAATGGAATCGGGCACTGGGACAAGGTAAGTAGTTGGAGACGGCGAGTGACTCAGGACTGGAAGAATTAAAAGAGGAAGATGATGTTTTGGTATTTCCTCAGTTCTTGTCTCGTCGTCTTCTTCTGGTCGTGTGTGATTGTTCTTGCGACTGAGAATTGGCAATCAGCAAAGTATCGAGTTAGTTTTGGTAGTGTGGAGATGACGGTGTAAATGTGGGTTAATGGAGTTGTAGGTGATGAAGAGGGGATTTGATTCGAAAATTTTTATGAAATGTCTTTACAGCTCAGCTCCATACCGGCTGAGGGAATGAAACGAGTTTCTCAAACCAACCTCCTTTTATACGACAACAAGAACAGCCCCAAATAAATGCAGACAAACTTAAACTTGAGTACGGACTACAAACCTACCCTTTCCATTTATTATTCACTATCTCGACCATCTTCACATCTCTACATACCTCCTTATACCTACAGCTTCATCACCTCTACCTTCAATCCTTATTATTCCTCAGTTTCATACCAGCACCATGTATTATTCCACTACTCCATACACACACCTATCTTTCATTCATCCCTTCTCTCTCTCTCTCCGTAGTATCTCACCACACTTTCTGCATCCATCTATCACACCCTCACTATATACCCATATATCATCTTTTCAACTTAAATTCCACATTGTCAACGCTTGCTTGTTGTGAGCTCTTAAGCACTTGAACCCAGTTTAAATCGGTGGCTATACATATTTATGATTTCATCTTCGTCTTCTTTCTCCTTCACTCACTGACTTCTCATAGTACAACATATTTGTTTTCCTATGTAGTTTCTCCTTCCTCAATTTCAATAGCGTTTAGTATTCGTGATCAAATATGTCATCTGTACGACTACTTGACTTTCTTGGTGATTCTCCTATCCACTGTACAACTCGACATCTGCTAATACTTTCCGCTCTGCACACCTGGTTTTTGTACGGTGTGTATTACTTATGATAAGTAGGAATGATTTGCAAAATAAATGCTACCCGGCATAGGAGCAGAGTAATGACGATCGTTAAATTATTTTAGTCAAGTAATTAGGAATATGGATCATTGCCACTCGTTAGACATTTATTTTGAGGACCACAAATGGGTTTCTTTTCATTTCCAATTCAGTATTCTCCTTCCGGTCAGTATTCCTTGTACTTAACTTTGACATTCATTTTGACTGCCCGTATAGTCTGTCTTTGTCTTGGTCTCTTCTCGTCTCTAATCCTAAGTACCTACTTGTTCAATCAGCTGAGCTCTTCAATGATTGTACACAATACGTATTCATAATCTAGTAGTGGTTCAGTAGCTGGATGTAGTTACACTTGTTTTCAAAGCCAAATGATCGACATCGAGATGGTAAAACGTTGGTGTTAGTGATGGCAGTCACTCCATTTGCCTATTATGTGTAATTATCCCTTGAATAATTCGACAAGACAATACAATGCAACCAAACATGCAGAGGCGTATGAGCAAACCTATGCAATTACGTATTCTGTTTTACCTGCAAAAAACCTCAGTTTCTTACTCAGGTTTTTTATAATAGTTACGTCTATACGGTCTTAATTATTATTATTGACTTGAGTAGTGACTGACAAGCAAAAGAGGATGGAACAACTATCTGTAAGGCAGGCAGGGAATCAGATGAGCGAATTACGAGTATAAAATTATACTACAGTATGGAAGCCAAAGAATGCTTAGGGATGTAATCGCTGTTTACCACTGTAGTACGGTATTACCTGTATTTTAAATTCTAAGGTATATTTTTATTTATGGAATTTCAGCATGCGTGCTCTTTATGACTGTCGTGTTTCGTGTGTTACGTATAACTGTGGGACGGATGATGGGGAAAAGTGAGGATGTGGATAATAAGAATATTATTACGCTATCATTTCTAACTTTTCTTTAATACTGGCAAGTATAGATGAATTTTGTAGTAGGTATTACAAATTATGGAGGAGTGCAACGTGAACTTACCATCGATTCGCTTACTTGTACAAGCAAATATTATCATCGCATTTAGATTATGCGTGTGCTCGGTTTTACACGATATTTCCACAAACAAATAAAATAAATCCAGTTTTCGCAATATTGACATTTGTGTTTGAGAAGTAATTACAGATTTTTACCATTCCCTTATTTCCCTCGCTTTTCAGTTCAGCGATAGCGGGATTCACAAAGGTAACGAATGAAGGGGTACAACCCTTTTGACTGTTAATTGTCCCCCGCATTTCGAACAATTACAAATTACAATTACCATCAAGCTTTAAATCTAAGATCTACTCATAGTGCGAATCCACGCGTCGCTCGTAGTATTATTGTAGAGAATAGAAATCTTTATTTTCTTTCCTTCTGGTTTTTGAATAATTAGTTGAAAACCTCTAATTATAGCCCGGCCTACTATTGTAAATATTGCCACCTTTCCGCGGTCACCTTTAGAGACCTGCTATCTTTAGAAGCAGGCTATCTTTAGCTAACTTAAAAAATATGAACATTACATTTTTTGATTTATTTGAGTCTTTATTGCTCAATTTGTCGGCGTTCTAATAATAAAAATTAATTACTGAGCTCAGAAAAGAGAAACAGAGATTTGAAAAATAGTACATATTAGTAGGTATTAAAAGTTGGTAATTACATATCAGGACAGGACAAAGGATTTTTTATTCCTATACTTCAAATCCAAAATGTACTATTACCTATGTTATAATTTCTTATTCATCAGTAAATATACATGTTTAATAATTATAATAAGTAATATCAAAGGACAACTATTTTTTACTCCTAGTAATAAGTTACACCCTTAAGAAGCTATACAATTTTGCTTGTCAAAACAAATATTAATAGTGGCAAGCTGCAGACACGGGATTCTTTCCATGTATTGTCGCTGGACTCACATTCTTTATTTATTTATTCTCGTGATGCTTATAAACTCTGATACATACAGGGATGATTAGTGTTTGAAGTAACATGGTACCGTGAGCAGGTGCTGATCTTCGATGATACTGATAAAATATTTGACACCGGTTATCTTTAGCGACCGGCTATCTTTAGAGTCAGGCTATCTTTATACTCAATCGCATGATTTCCCCAGCTACCTTTAGAGGCAGGCTATATTTAAAGGTTTTACGGTAAGTTGTAATTTCGGTGACCCACAAAATTAAGTTTAGTTTCTTTAGTTATTATTATTTCACCTGTACAGATAGGAGTTGGGGTGTCAACATAATGTAAGCGTATGCCAAAGCAAAATCATCAACAACAATACACCTGTATTCTGTATGAGTCATTTCTCTAGTAATAGATAATTTTGGCCTCCGAGACTGTAGCTGGGATAAATACAAGTTAAAAAGTGGGTCTCAGAACTTTATGGAAAAAATTGGAATATACGAGTTATTGCTTATGAAGTCATTAGCATTTAATTGGTAGGTTGAATTGTTGTATTTCATGTTATTAGAGGAGGCCTTCGTTCTATCATCCTACTAGTCTTTTGGATTCCATACCCGGGATATTATGAGTTTAGCCACAGATTTGTTGTTATCCGTATTGACATTACTGTCATCGTTTACGATGTCGAAGTTCAATGCGAAGTTTGAGACAGGACGAACAAAGCACAATTGGCGAGTTTAGTTTGAGAAGGTTGATGAGGCCCTAGGAAATGACGGTGCTTGAAGGAAAAAAATTCTCATTGTGACTTATGCTTATGCATGTAGGTAAATGTAAATATGTAGGTAGGTGGAGGTTTGTGGACAGAGACAGAAAGAGAGACAGACTAAATACAGATGAAATACTTGGAAAATTGCAGATCGTAGAATGGATGACCCGGCCCTCACGAATACAGTGTTACAGTTACTTGTGGTGAATATTTATACTTTCAGTTAATAGTTTTCTAGGTCGAGTTCGAGCGTGCAATAATTCCATCGTTATTACAAATATTGAATTTAAAAATACCTTTGCGTTGTCTTTCATATGTATGTATGTACAGTGTGATATTTCGAGGCGTCTGCTCTGCTCTATATATATACAGTGAGCTCTCGTTATAACGACCTCCTTAATAACGTCAATTTCTCAATAGCGACATAACATCACAGTCCCGTGAAAAATCCTATGTCTTCCGATGTTAAATAATGCCGCTATAACGTCACTTTTTATAACGACATGTTCCCTATAACGTCATGCTACAGCCT
>JAAXYX010001114.1:0-26245 GCA_036851915.1 Ptenothrix huangshanensis
ATTTATAAAAATTGCCTCGTTTTTCGTGCAAATTAAAAAAATCAATGACTCTTTTGCGTAATTTTAAAAAAACTGGCTCGTTTTTTGTGTAAATTTAAAAAAAACTGGCTCGTTTTCTTGCAAATTTAAAAAAACTGCCTCGTTTTTCTTGAAAATTAAAAAAACTACCTTGTTTTTCTTGAAAATTAAAAAAACTGCCTCGCTTTTCTTAAAATTATAAAAAAACTGCCTTATTTTCTAGTGAATTTGAAAAAAACACGTTACTTTTTTGTAACTTTTAAAAATCGGCGACTTTTCCTGGAAACCTTAAATCGTTGAGTGTAGGTACTTTTAAAAATCCTTTCTATGCCTATAAGCCTACATGGCCTACAGTATGTACACCTATACTTACACTCTTGAAGATGATAAGAGAGCGTCGAGTGGGATGATAGCATGACCAATCTCCGTAACTCTATTTTGTCCCAGTCACTTGCAAAGGTGCATCGCTAACTGGTTTCAATTTCACCCGTAATTTCTGCTAATTGAATTATGGACCGAGTTAAAATCCAACTTGCTCCAACTCCAACTCCAACTCCAACTCCGACTTCCAACGGAATACACGTCTTTTATGATAATTCTCATCAATGGGAAAAGTTGAGTGGAGGCGAGAATTGCGTGAAAAATCGACCCGACTTGACTCGACCGAGTTGACTTGAGTCTGACTGAGTGACGCTTGGTAGGAACTAGCGTCGTTTGCCGGGCGTTAGAAATGATGAAAATCTGTCGAGGTCTGGAAGGACGATGACGATGATGATAATGAGCAAATTGTAAGTAGATTATTGCTGCGAAAAATTAGATTATTTTTGTTTTCTACCAGCTCCCAGCTCTTCCACCTTTGACTTGTCTTCGACATTGTCTTTCGGTTGGAGTCAGTGTATCTCTCTCTCTATGTGTGTGTGTGTGCAGTTCTATTCTTGTCGACATCGGCTTAATATTATAAAAAAAAAGGCTGGAGCCGGAGCTGGAGAAGCTGGATCTCGATCTGAAAGCATAGAAGAAATTGTGTTAAATTTCAAACGCGAACAAGTGTGGGTTGTAGGAATATTTTTTACGTCCTTTTGCAGCGCAAGTTTTTATTCCTTGTATTTAGGCACATAAATACTTGATGGTAGAATTTGAATTTGGAATTGGTCGTTGTCGCTGTCGTTGGATTGGCATTGGGATTGGGATTGGGATTGGGATGAATAGAAGGCAGCCTACACTCATTCATGAATATTCTTTGGTATCGTTGCTTGAATTTTCGTCTGACGATGAGGGTTCACTTCACTTTTCCTATGTCTGTGTGTCTGTAGATGGAAAGATGCGGAAAGATTGCATTGAGGAACCGTTTTTTGGCTTTGGCTTTGGCTTTAGCTTTGGCTTCTCTTTGGCTTGGCTCTGGTTCTGGTTCTGACTCTGACTTAGGCTTTGGTCGTCACACTGTTCTCTCCCCCAAGATTCGAGTCATGCGCTTTCCTTTTTCCCAATGGCATCTTCTACAATCTTTGGCCATCAATTTCGGGTGGATGCGACTGTTGGAGAGGAGAGGAGGAAAACCAAGACGAAGACGAAGACGAATACGAATACGAATACGACCACGACGGCCTGTTCACTATTTCCAGTCTTCCTTATTTTCCTAGCAGTATGCTGCATTTTTCCATCCGACGGAGGAGACGTGGATGGAGTGGAGTCGAATGTGCAGTGTAATCGTGGGTAATGTGTAGAGTTGTAGAGGAACGCGGTATGGTGAGGGATTTCGTGTTATTTTTGAATACCAGGCCAGGCCAGGCCAGGACCAGGACCAGGACGAGAGCAATGCAGGAGTGACGGTGGGAAATGGAATGGCAAGGAAGATAATGTAGTGCTTGTCCTGAGCTGGTGTGGTGCAGTGGTGTAGTGTAGTCGTAGTGTAGTTGGGTAATAGAGATAATGGGCATCTATTATTGTAGTCGAGGAAAGCGATGCTTCCTATATACCCAGTATTTAGTATAGATTTATAGATGTCTATATAATGTAGGTCTAGGTATATACCTATAGCTATAGAGACACTGTCCTGGCATGGCTGTGGCCTGTCATTCTGATAGCAGCAACAGCAACGTGATCTTATCGTAGTCGTAGTCATCATGTAATGTAATGTAATGGCATGGTATGGTAGGTAGTGGTGGCTAATAGGCTAACGCAATATGTGTATCGAAGTGATAATAAATGATATGTAGCTTCCTTTCTTCTCTCCATACCTTTTTATATAATAATATGCACCTATGCAATTATATATTGTATATATGTGTGTGTATTTATTATATGTATGCAATTATTATGTAAACGAGGGCATTACATATATGACTTGGCCACTTTCAAATGCATTTTACAATGGAATTTTCGGAGGGTGACGCCGGGAGCGCCCGCAGGATTTTTTTCGTGTAGGTCTCGAAAAAACGAGTCCGGTGGACAATTTAAAAACGTGCGTCTTATCAAGTCTCAATTGTAAACAAAATGAGTCTTTTTCGCGTCAATATAAAAAAACTGCTGTTTGTTTTGTAAGATTTCAAAAAACTGTGCTTCGTTTTTTTGTAAAATTTAAAAAAACGGCGTCGTTTTTATTGTAAAATTTAGAAAAAACTGCTTCGTTTTCTTATCACAAATTTAAAAAAAAACTGCTTCGTTTTCTGATTAAAAATTTAAAAAAAATTGCGTCGTTTTCTTGTGAATTTAAAAAAAGCTGCTTCGCTTTTTTGTAAAATTTAAAAAAACGGCTTCGTTTTCGTGTAAATTTGAAATAAACTGCATTGTGTTTTCGTAAATTTCCATGAAAAGGACGGTGATGTATTTTTAAAAATTCTTTGTAGGCTTCGGCCTACGTCTAGTTACGCTACTGGGTGAAGGGCCAGGACAGACAGGCCAGGACAGGAGAGAAGAGACAAGCTGTGTTGAAATCAGCTAATGGAACACAATGCAGGAAGGCTAATGATAAATGTGCAATTGTGGAAGAATAGTGTGGTGGTAGGTAATGTAATGAGCTCGTTCAAAGTTGGAGGATATGATAAGGATATGCTTGGACTGCACTGCATCAACCACGGATAATGCTTAAGAGATAAAGATAAGCTGTGCGAGATTCCGCGTTATTTTCTTACTCTTATTCTTCTATCGCCAATCTTGTCCATTTGGATATCTAAAAGGGCAAGGTGGGTTCCGGTTTGAAATAATTAATTATCCCTTATATGCGTCTTATCTTGGCTCCTAAGCTATCATCTGTCTTTTCCTTTTCATAAGGCCCATAAGCAAAACCCTGTCTTATCCTTATGAGCTTATCTTGGTACTTTGAAAGTGTGAGTTGTTTCTCCTTTCCTTTTTGTAAGTGCAGTAAAGTAAAACTGTGCAAATGTGGCGGTAAACTGAAAAAGGGTTTTTGAATTTCAAAACCTTGGTCCTGGTCCTGGTGAAAAATACTGCGTTGTTTTTTCGTAAATTTGAAAAACACTGCCTTGTTTTTTCCTAAACTTTAAAAATACTGCGTTGTTTTTTCGTAAATTTGAAAAATACTGCGTTGTTTTTTCGTAAATTTGAAAAATACTGCGTTGTTTTTTCCTAAATTTGTAAAATACTGCGTTGTTTTTTCCTAAATTTGAAAAATACTGCGTTGGTTTTTCGCAAATTTGAAAAATACTGCGTTGTTTTTTCCTAAATTTGAAAAATACTGCGTTGTTTTTTCCTAAATTTGAAAAATAATGCGTTGTTTTTTCGTAAATTGGAAAAATACTTCGTTGTTTTTTCGTAAATTTGAAAAATACGGCGTTGCTTTTTCCTAAATTTAAAATATACTGCCTTGTTTTTTCCTAAATTTGAAAAAAAATTTAAGTGTGGTAAAACAGCAGAAATGTGGCGGTAAACTGGAAAAGAGTTTGAATTTCAAAACCTAGGCCCTGGTCCTGGTGAATAAATAAATGTGTTGCCTTTCATAAGGTAGTAAAATTGCAAGAGTAACAACATGGGCTAAAAAAGCGGCAAATGTAGGAATCTGCTTTGTCAAAGCGGTTAAAGTGCAAGAAGGTATGAACATGTACGGAGGAAAGATTTACGATTTTACATGATTTTCTAGTTTTGCCAAAGCTGCTCGAAACTTGTAACTAAGTTATGGCTAGTTTGAGTTGAGCAGAATCTTCTTGTAAGTTACCGTTTCGTGTAAATTCTGTGTACTTGTGTACCAAGTGGGATTTGTGTAATTGTACAAGAGCATTTGACAAGCTTCCTAACTTTAGATCTGATAAGAGCCAAGTCCATTCGCGAAGAAAAGGTGGAAGCGAGTTAAAGTTGAACAAGATCAAGATAAGATGGGCGAACACTAGCAATGTATGTACATGATGGCGAATTGTAAATTGTAAATTGTAAATGCTTTCCTTGGTTTTGTCCAAAATAAATTTATTGGTGGCAGGAGAACGAGCACGTGGAAGTGATCCTTGCATGACTTTCTTCACTTTGCTCACATGTAGTAGCGCTCGCAGGATTTTTTACGTAATGGTCTAGAATAAAGATAAAGATAATCTTATCCACTGTAAAATTTAAAAAAGACTGGGGTAAAAAAGCCATAAATTGTTAAAAAAACTGCGCCTTTTTCGCATATATTTAAAAAAACCGCGCGGTTTTTTCGTAAATTTAAAAAAACTGCGTCATTTTCGTGCAAATTTTAAAAAACTTCGTCGTTTTCTTGTAAATTTAAAAAATCTACGACTCTTTCGCATAAATTTTAAAAAACTGCGTTGTTTTTCATGCAAATTTAAAAAAATCTGCGACTGTTTTGCATACATTAAAAAAATACCTTGTTTTTTGTGTACATTTTAAAAAAAATCCGCCACCTTTTTGCGGAAATTTAAAAAAACTTGCTCGTTTTTTATGCAAATTTTAAAAAATGGCGTCATTTTTCATGTAAATTTAATAATATCTGCGACTGTTTCACAGAAATTTAAAAAAACGGCGTCGTTTTTCTTCCTCAAATCTTAAATCCTTCAAATAGTGTAGTATATTTTTAAAAATCCTAGACCTGCGTGGCCTACGCCTAGTTACGCTACTGACATTGTCTTGCTTTCCTTATTCCTTTACTTTACTTTGGTTCCCCTCAAGGATGTACGTACATAGAGAAGAATGACGGACGACGGACTCATGAATGACATGATGAATTATCCACCAAAATCTTAAATATTTCTTCCATGTGGAGTGGCGTGGAGTTTTGTGCCAGTTGAATTTTAAAATGGTGATTCAGTCACAGTCACAAATCACAATCCTCCTTACTTTTTTTTCAAACCTCACAGTCACAGTTCGAGTTCACGTTTCTCCTTAATCGAGCCATTGTTTTTATTTTTATTTATGATTGTTGATTGTTGATTGTTCTTGCCATTGCATTGTATTGTATCATTTTGTTCTTACACTGTGTATGCATGCATTTGTATTTGTATTTGTATGTTGATGGCTCTAGAATTAATACGTAATGTGTGTGAGTGCGTTGAGTTGGGATTCCATTTCCACATTCATTTCTTAGTCTCCATTCATCGCATTCACATTCACATTCACGTTCACGTTCACATGCTCATTCACCATTCATTCACATCCATCATTCCGACTACCGTCCTGTTGAAATGTCCAGTCGCGTAATTTAATTCTTCCTGCTCTACGAACTACGATACGAACCAAGAAACCCATGCAAGGCAATATGTAGGAAGAACGCAACGCAACGGAGAGAAACCTTGCTCTTGCATGCATCCATGCAGCATGTCACATGCAATGCCAACGCCAGGCCAGGCCAACAGTTGATCGAATACACATTTTATATGTAATAATTATATTGCAAGGCTTTAGGTGTTGGGGAAGACGAGAAAAAACCTGTCTTATTATTTATGTTTAATTGTAATAATTTCAAGTGTAATTGCAACGGCGATGACGACCACTGCCTACCCTTTCCTCTCTGTCTGTACACACGCGATCCCAAGCCAAAGCCAAAGCCAAAGCCGTTGCCGTTACTTAGGATGGAAATTATGTGACTGTAATAATAATAATAATGGCTTTGGCGTTGGTGTTGGTGTTACTGTGTTGTGTGTGCAGACACTTAAGTCGGCACAAGTCAGGTGAGCAATTAATTAACTTTGGCAGCGGATGCAACGCAATGCAGCAGAGTAGCGCCCGCAGGACTTTTTTCACGCAGGCTTGAAAAACATTTAGTGGGTCCAGGATACATTTAAAAAAGCCGCAACTTTTCTAGTTTGAATTATTACAATATTCCGCCCTTTCCGTTTGAATTTTTAAAAAACTGCGTCGTTTGCGTGGAATTTTAAAAAAAGTTTGTCTGTTTTTGTGTAAATTTAAAAAAATTGCACCTGTTTTTTTGTGTAAGTTTTAAAAAATTGCTTCCTTTTTGTGTAAATTTAAAAAAAATAGAGTCGTTTTGGTATAAATGTTAAAAAACGAAGTATTTTTCTTTCTAAATTTAAAAAACCCGCGTCGTTTTCCTGTAAATTTAAAAAAACGGGGTCGTTTTCTTTTTTTTAAATTTAAAAAACCCGCGTCGTTTTCTTGTAAATTTAAAAAAACGGCATCCTTTTATTTTTAAATTTAAAAAAACCGCGTCGTTTTCTTTTAAATTTAAAAAAACCACGTCGTTTTCCTGTAAATTTAAAAAATACCGCGTCCTTTTATTTTTAAATTTAAAAAACCCGCGTCATTTTCTTGTAAATTTAAAATAACGGCATCGTTTTCTTTTTAAATTTAAAGAAACCGCGTCGTTTTCCTCTAAATTTAAAACATTACCTGCAACTCTTTAAAAAGGCAGTCCTCTGTAAAATATTTCAAAAATCGTTTGCAGGTCTACGTCTAGTTACGCTACTCCTTTCCTCTCCTCTCCTCTCATGTCTTGTCTTTGTGACTTTAACTGTAGGAATAATAACAGTTATTTCGCCAGGATTATTTGTACAGATCCAGCCGTGTTGCTGTAATTAATCCTGAATTACTAAATACTGATATTTGATTGAGTACCGTGCTGTGATTAATGCTCCTTTCTTCCCTTTGTTTCTTTGTCCCGCTGTGTCATAGTCGTAGTCGTAGCATACATAGAGTAATAATAACAATTATTGTTACATCGGGATTTCATAGTCTGCAGAAACAGTCTACGGAGTACAGTCTATAAATAGAAATGTAGTATGTGTATAATATGTGTAATAATTATAGAGCACTATACACATGTAGGAGTTGTGGATACTGTCCCAGAGAAAACAAAACACTAAAGAGCCTGGGTTTAATGTGTGTAGTGTATAGTGTACATATTAGTATCTGAGATAGTGCTGTGAGAGAATCAGATGAAATTCCACATCCAGTGCGTGTATAAATCAAGAAGTTTTGGTAATAGTTGTTTTTGTTGTTGTTTTTACGGACTTGTTCTTGCACTTGTGACTCTTGTGACTTGTGAGTGTGGTCATAAATACAGAGCTACTAATATTTATAGGGGTATAAATAGCAGAGCAAGAATTGCTTGATGCGATTGCGATGCGATATGCGATGCGATATGCGATGCGTGATTGCGAGAGTGAGGAGAGAGCTTTTGGTTTGGTTTGGTTTGGTTTGGTTTTGGTTTTGGTATTGTTTCACCCTTGAAGTGACATGATGAGGAAGCTGATTTAAATCCTCGGTAGAGAATTAGTGAGGAGTAGTTTAGTTGAGTTGGTGTTGTTTAGTGAATGTTGGCTGAACGTTGAATTACGATTACGGATGTTACATGAGACTGGCGCGCCAACCCCTTTCCTCCACGCCGTGTCTCTATTACAATTACAAGTAGCTCCATTAACTACACTACAACTTGTGTGTGGACTATTAGCTATCTGTGTTTCTTCAACTCCCTTATCATCACCCTATCACCAGCCCAATCACAAATCATCACAATCAACTTCCTATTATCTCCACTTATCTTCCAGTTAGAGCTCCAGCAGTAGCAGTAGCGCCCGCAGGATTTTTTTCCTCTAGTCCTTTAAAAGTCCTGTAACTTCTTTTAAAACTTGACGTGTCTAGTTTAAAGTTTAAAACAAAGATTATTTCATTTTATCTAATATCAATTATAAAAAAATTGAGAATCTTTCCGTGAAAGTTTAAAAAAATTGAGTCTTCCTTTTGTTATTTTAAAAAAAATTTGGGTATTTTTTGTATGTATATTAAAAAAACTGAGTTATTTTCTCGTACATTTAAAAAAAGGTGCGACATTTTCTCGTAAATTTAAAAAAACTGCATCATTTTCGTGTATATTTAAAAAAGGCTGGGACATTTTCTCGTAAATTTAAAAAAGCTGCTGCATTTTCTCGTAAATTTAAAAAAGGCTGCGAAATTTTCTCTTAAATTTAAAAAAAGCTGCGAGATTTTCTCGTAAATTAAAAAAAGCTGCGCCTTATTCTCGCAAATTTTAAAAAATTCGCCCTTTTTGTATACGTTTTTTAAAAAAACTGTGCTTTTGCATGTAAATTAAAAAAAAATCCTTCGTTTTTACATATGTAAATTTTTTATGTAAAATGTGTCTATTTCTTGAAAATCTTGAGGAAGGAATTGTATTTTAAAAATCTTGTTTTTAAAAATCCTGCGCCTACGTGGCATGCGCCTAGTTACGCTACTGATGGTGAGTCAAGTGAGAAGTTGGGTTGCTCTGCTCACGTTGACGACAGTGGATGGACGGACAGTATGTAATTATTTGTATCGCTTGCCTCGCAATTAAATTCAATGACTTGATTGGTATAGCGGGAGATGCCTAGACTCTAGACTCTAGACTGCGCAAGGGTCATGTCATGTTAATACTGAAATCCTCATAAGAGAAGGTTGTGATGACTGACGACTGATTGGTAAATGTGTGTGATTTGCTCGAGTCGAAGCCCTAAATCATTTTTGATTGCTTCCTCCACTTCCTCCTGCCCCCGTTTCTCACAGTTATCCGTACACTGGAATCCCAGCATTGTTGTTAGTTGTTATCTGTGTATAGGAAAAGCAAACGAGTGAAGTCCCGTATCATCACTTCACTTCACTCCTCTCTTTCTTAATATCTTCTCATTTTTAATTTCCTATCTTTCCGATTTCCCATCTCATCATCGTCACATGAATTCTTCCACCGCCTCGCCTCTTTTATTTACCCATCGATTGTTTCTCATTTTCTCATTTTCTCCCACTAAACTATAATTACGATGCTAGTCTTACATGGAAGTGGAAGCAAATGAGAGCCGCTGGATTTCATTAGTTCGCCGTTTCCGTTTCGTTACCGGTACCGGTATCGGNCGATTTCCCATCTCATCATCGTCACATGAATTCTTCCACCGCCTCGCCTCTTTTATTTACCCATCGATTGTTTCTCATTTTCTCATTTTCTCCCACTAAACTATAATTACGATGCTAGTCTTACATGGAAGTGGAAGCAAATGAGAGCCGCTGGATTTCATTAGTTCGCCGTTTCCGTTTCGTTACCGGTACCGGTATCGGCTTCGGCTTGGAATCGGCCTTGATTATTTTGCGGTTCTCTCGGTTGTCATTTCGTCTTTGTGATTATCAAGCTTATTTTCTCATCTCCCCAGCAATCTTGGATATTTAGCGATTTTCCTTTCTGCTTTCTGGCCTGGCTTCTGGTCTTCTGGTCTTCTGGTACCGAATTACCGAATACCTGAGCATACGGAATGGAAGGGACTTGCATAATTTAATACGGGGCTAATTTCCTACTTGCATAATTTCCTGTTTTAATCAGTCCACCGTTGCTTTGTTAGTCGTCACGGTGACAGGATAGAAGATGAAAGTTGAGCATAGCATAGCATAGTAATTTGACAGGTTCTTCGTTCCTCATTTCCTTTTTCTTGGATTGCGATTGCGTTTGCGTAATCCATTTTTTTTATAAAATTGATATGACGGATTAGGAATAAACCTTTTTCTGATGACTAATTGTAATTAGGCACTACAGACAAATCGTGGTGGAAGGTGCAAAAGTTACTGTTCTATGAAAACTCCCATAAAGTTACAAAAATTTTATTAAGTTTTGCACCTTCAACGAGGATATTGAAATAAAAGTGAATGATATTGATGCTCAATGCTGATGCTTGGATGTCGATTTGTGAGCAAGTGGAATAGGATGAATGAACTGATACTGATAGTAGCGCCCGCAGGATTTTTTTCCTGTAGGCTTCGAAAAACCGGGATGAGTCGGGTGTAAAATTTAAAAAACTAATGGTATATCTTGTCTAGTGTGAATTATAAAAAATATTGCTTCTTTTCCTGTAAATTTTCAAAGAGGGCGCCTTTTTCGTGTAAATTAAAAAAAATGGCTTCGTTTTTCGTATAAATTTAAAAAAAATACCGTCGTTTTTCTTATAAATTTTAAAAAAACTGTGTCGTTTTCTTGTAAATTTAAAAAAATGGCGCCGTTTTTCGTATAAATTTTAAAAAACTTTGTCGTTTTCTTGTAAATTTAGCAAAATTGTGTCGTTTTTTTGTAAATTTAAAAAAACGGCGTCGTTTTTCGTATAAATTTACAAAAAACTGAGTCGTTTTCTTTCTGAATTTAAAAAAATGCGCCGTGAATTAAAAAAA
Source organism: Ptenothrix huangshanensis (assembly GCA_036851915.1). Taxonomy (NCBI): domain Eukaryota; kingdom Metazoa; phylum Arthropoda; class Collembola; order Symphypleona; family Dicyrtomidae; genus Ptenothrix; species Ptenothrix huangshanensis. The sequence goes on from JAAXYX010001114.1 coordinate 10,600, forward strand.
AAAACTCCGTGATTTTTGCGTACATTTTTAAAAATGAGGGTTTTGCGTTTAATTGTAAGTTTTAGAAAAAACTGCTTCGTTCTCGTGTTCTCGTTTAAAAAAGATGCGTCGTTTTCCTGAAAGTCTTGAAGCTCATTGTGTATGTTTAAAAAACTTTTGTATTCCTAGTCCTATTTGGCCTGCGTCTAGTTACGCTACTGTGAACTGAGTTGACAAGCGGTAGTGGTCCCTACTACAGTAGGATAGACGACAGCAGTCCAGAGTAGACAGTTGGTGCTGGTGCTGGTGCAGTGAAGGAATTATTAGTGTGGTGTACACATAAAAGTGGAGGATATGAAAGCGGAGTGAAGTTACATTATTATTTGTTATAAGTGTATGTGTATACGAAGGAATTTCTACAAGGGTAATTGTGCCGTGTAATTAATTGCATAATTGATATTCTCCACAACCTTCACCTTCCTCACCTGGTTCTTCGTTGCGTTCAATAATTGGTGGTTTTCCAAGTTGCGTTGCAATTGGACGCAGGAAGGGAGTAATTAGGGATTGGGAATGGGAATCATAGCTACCTGTCCAACCACTGCTACCTCTTCATGCGTCTCTTATACTGTTACTTTTACTCGTAGTATTTAGCGCTTATGTCGTTCCGTGTTAATGAGCGACTAGACACGTAGGAAATTGGCCATTCGTAAAGGTCAGTTTGAATTGGGATTGACAATTGATATAAAGGAGTGGAAGAAAGAAACGCTTCCTTTCCTTCTCTTATTTGCACCTTCAATTATTCATTTCCATTCATTTCGATCCAAGTGAGGGCTCGTTGAGCACTTAGTTATTGTTGTTGGTTTTCAGGGGCGGGAATTTCAGGGTGCTGTGTAATGTTAAAACGATTTTTTTCAAAAAGGCAATTTTCAAGTAGAACTTTTTGAAACAGTATAATTTTTAGAAATCATTTTCTCAAAAGGTCTATTTTTTTTTTTAAAAAAAAAGTAACGCTGTTTAAACGCTTATAGTAAATATCTCAATTTCCACTTTTTTAAAAATATATTTTTCCAATTAAAGTTTCTGGGAAGAGCGCAATTTTCCCAAATTAATACATTTTGCCAATTTATAATGTTTACAATCAACACTTTTTGAAAAAGTTTAATTTTTCTAAATAATACTTTTTGGAAGGGCCGAATTTTTTCAATTAACGCGTTTTGAAAAGGTTCAATTTTTTTAATTAACGCTTTTTGAAAAAGTCGATTCTTACCAAATTAAACGTTTTCGAAAGACAAAACTTTTTTTTACAAGTGACACTTTTTGAAAAATTCAAATTTCTCTAAATAAAACTTTTTGAAACACCCTAAATTTTTAAATTTACTTTTTTTTGAACAGGTCCAATTTTTCCAATTTACACTTTTTGAAAAAGTTCAATTTTTCCAATTAACACGTGTGAAAAAGTTCAATTTTTCCAAAATTTCGTGGGCGCCCAATGTACGTCCCTGGTGATATTTGATTGCATTCAATCGTTTCTTCCAGGGCGGGAGAAATTGTCGAGATTTTGAATTTTAGAAAGCACCTATAAAGGTTCTATAAAGAAGGTTTCTAATAAAGTATAAAGAGACTTTTTCCACTGGATTACGTGGATGCGATTCCATGTCTATGTCATGGTCGCATGCTTGCCGTGTCCAGCTGCTGAAAGCCCTGTGAGAATAATAAGTCTACATTGTGCATTGTGTTGTGCGTACATCGTACATGGAAGTGAATGCCAAGTGGAAGTAAAGCGGCTTGAGTCAAGTGAGTAGGGAGCGGAATATGATTTGATGTAGTGAAATAAAGCAGGTTGCTTTGCTTTTGCTTGTACCGTACATGATTCCCCTAGTGCCCAGTACAAAAGATGGAGATCGATATTGAGGCAAAGTCAAAGGAGGGAAATGCAAAATCCAAGTTGGAGTTGGAGAATACAAAGGAGACAAGCCAAGCCAGGCCAAGCCAGGCCAGGCCAGGACAAGACGAGGAAATGCGCTCACACTTTTAGACTTTATCCATCCGTCTATGATGGGCATAATGGCAATAATGGAATATCGTGTAATGTGTTGTGATGTGATTTGATGCAAATGCGTAAATACATAGGTACATATNAGACTTTATCCATCCGTCTATGATGGGCATAATGGCAATAATGGAATATCGTGTAATGTGTTGTGATGTGATTTGATGCAAATGCGTAAATACATAGGTACATATTATGCAAGAGGAACGGAATGGCTAACGCCAACATGTACCTACATACATATGCCGTATTAATGGCTACAGTGAAAAAAAAATACCTGGCTGAAAGCCACTCATGGGAACGCATTATACGTAGATTATGTGTGAACCTTTTACTGGATGTCCTGATCCAAGAAGAAACTTTGACTTTTACAGGCTTTTACATGCTTCTTAACGTCAACACAAGTATCCAGTCGCTTGTGTTGCGTTCATTGCGTTGTCGTCCGAGTCATATAAGGGTATACATTGGTAGGTGTATTTATATGCATGTATGTATGTATGTATGGAGCTTACCTTCACTTAAGTATATTGTATAATGTTTATAGTTTACATGCAAGAAAAGGAAGGAGTTTAAAACTCCTAAAGGTTTTTTCCAAATCGGCGATCGGCGAGTGCAAGGGTATTATTTGCAGTCGTATATTTAAAAGCTTGTAGTAAAACAGGTTTAGTTAGCTTAGGCAAATGTAAAAACTGCGTTCGCGAGATTTGTCAAAATCCTATTTTGTTTTTTTTTTTTGGAAAACATTTGTGGGAGGAATTAAACCGCATTTGATGTGCTAAAAGTTTAAACTTCCAGTACCGTAAAGGCGAATAGGATTTAAAAGCAATGCAATGGACGCAGCTTTTTTTAAATTTACGAGAAAACGACGATGTTTTTTAAATTCAGCAGGGAAAACATGCAGTTTTTTTATTTTGCACAAAAATGACGCGATTTTTTAAATTTACATGAAAAAGACGCGAATTTTTTTTAAATTTACACGAAAAAGACGCGGTTTTTTTAAATTTAAATAAAACAGACGCGGTTTTTTTAAATTTAAACGAAAAAGACGCGGCTTTTTTGAATTTAAAAAGGAAAAGACGCCGTATTTTAAAATTTAAATGAAAACGACGCGTCCTTTTTAAAATTTACACAAAAAGAGCGGATTTTTTTAAAATTTACACAAAAAATACGCGGTTTTTTAAAATTTAAACCAAAAAGACGCAGCTTTTTTTTAATTTATAGGGAAAAACCTTGGCTTTTTTGTAAGTTAAGGTTAATCGGTTAATTTTTATGCTTTTTTGGAAAAAGCGTGACTGGAACTTTTGCTTCTTTTGCAAGAGCGTAAGATAAAAACTCATGCTTTTAAAAGCCTTAGCCTCAACTTTGACACAAAATAAAATGTAAGTAAAATGTTTTACACGTTCCGAAAATGTTCAACTTGAATACTTCAAGGGTACCTATACATGGAAAAGTTATTCGCATGGAATCCGATTGTTTTTGATTTGGAAATGCAACTTTTAACACGGAGCATGAATCAAATATCAAGGAGCCTACACATGTGCGTTGTTCTTGTGGAATGGTGTGAATGGAGAAATGAAAACAAAGTAGAGAAAATCCGAATACTGCAGTAGCAGTTGGACAGGCCATCTTGAAAGGATCTAATAAGGGAAGGCACTCCTGTCAACTTTTGCATTATAGAAGAGACTTTTATCTCCTTCGCATTTCCCAACTCAACCATCGATCCAGCAATTAAAAGCTAAAAGTTACTCGAGACATTTAAAGCCCTGCTCTGGTTTTCCTTCTTGTTCTCGTTCTCGTTCTTGTTCTTGTTCTTGTTCTTGTGGATTGCAGCCAATTGCACCGTATCCTTTCCCTTTGTATTATTTTCCTTTGCTCTGCCACGAACGTGCATTCGTAATTCGTAATTCGTAATTCCTTTGAGCCATTTAGAGGCTCAGGGGATTAGGCGATATCTGTAATTATCTCCAATCATATTCTCCACTCGTAGTGGTTTCTGCATCGGCCGAGTTAAGAGTGTGGAAAAGGAAATTCCCATTTGCTCCTTACACCAAAATACAGATATCATCGGTGGAGAGTCAAAATGAGCTAAATGCAAATAGCTTTAAAAACAAAAACCTACCGACCTAAATCCAAAACGCCTTCAAAGCAAAATCACCTAAATCCTTTAAAATAAATTTCGAACGGTTTGAAAACTATTCAAATAAAAAATTCTGAAGCGTTCAAAAATTGTTAAAATGTTTGAAACGTTTCAAAATTGTAAAATACAAAATTTTAAGACGTTCAAAAATTGTAAAATACAAAATTTAGAGACGCTTTAAAATTGTAAAATACAAAATTTAGAGACGTTCAAAAATTAATTAAATAGAAACATTTCAAAATTATTAAAATATGAAATTCTGAGACGCTCCAAAATTATTAAAATAAGAAATTTGAAAGGTTTCAAAATTTGTAAAATACGAAATTTTGAGACGCTTAAAAATTGTTAAAATACGAAATTTTGAGACGCTTCAAAATTATTAAAACACGAAATTTTGAGACGCTTCAAAATTATTAAAATCCAAAATTTTGAAATGATTCAAAATTTATTGTCATGGATTTAGGTCATTTTGATTTGAAGGCAGTTTGAATTTAGGGCATTTGTTTTTAAAGCCATTTGGATTTAGCTCATTTTGACTCTTCATGGACGATATGACAGTGCAATGTTCTCTCTCGAGGCTTTGTGACTTTGATTTGATGGTTCGGACAGATTTGTTAAAGTGGATCGATCGTTTATTGGAAGAATGCAGCGGGGCTTCTATTTGCTCTAAAGTCAAATGAATCTTTCAACCAACTTCTCAGCGTCTGCTGTCTGTCTTTCTCTCTCTCTCTCTCTCTCTCTCTCTCTCGTGCTCTATCTGTACAGACTTGTGGACGTAGACTGTCGACGCTCTGTAATCTTTATTGAGCACTCGAGTTGCGTCACTTGAGTGCACTGTAGCACTTTTCGTTTTGACTTGACTCTCTTCTCTCGTCTTTACCGTCCCATAAAGTAATAAGTGGGCTTTGGCTTTGCTCTGTCTGTATAACTCCGACTGTGACTGTGACTTTGTACGCTATTCTTCCTCAATATTCGATAATTGACAGGGAACTTTGTTGATGCGGATTGAGTGATAACCGACACCAACCCACCTACGTCTATACAATGTAATTTAATGCAATCATACAAGTAAGAGGTGTAAAGGGAATTAGTAATAGCGTGGGCTAAAAACTCCACTTGATTTTCAGATTTCCTAACAATCTATCAATTCTCTCATTCGTCTTTTTCATCAGTGGCGTCCGCAGAATTTTTCTTTCTTGTAGGCCTGCTGAAAAAACTGGATCTTATCAAGTCTCAATTTTTTTTTTAAAAAAAACGGCATTTGCATTTTTCTTACATTTTTTTAACAAAAAATCTGCATACGTTTTTATACAAATTTAAAAAAGTTGCATCTGTTTTTGTATAAATTTCAAAAAATGTCATCTGGTTTTTTGTAAATTTTAAAAAAAAACCTGCATGCGTTTTTATATTTTCAAAAAACTGCGTCCGTTTTTGCATAAATTGCAAAAAAACGCATCTGTTTTTTGTAAACTCAAAAAAAACTGCATACAATTTTATATAAATTTCAAAAAAGCGCATCTGTTTTTTGTAAATTAAAAAAAACCTGCATGCGTTTTTATATAAATTTCAAAAAATTTCATGTTTTTTTGAAAATTTAAAAAAACCTGCATACATTTTTATATAAAGTTAAAAAAACTGCATCTGTTTTTGTATAAATTGCAAAACTCTGCAATTATTTTTGAGTTTAAGTTTTGAAACATTTATTTAGCATTTAGTATTTCTGCATCTTGTTTTGCATTTTATTATTGTAAATATTAAAATCCTCTGAAGGCCTGCTCCTGCCGACGCTACTGTTTTTCATGATGATTTAATGCGTGGCTGATGGCCGTTCGTTTTCTCTTTACCGTTCACCGTGTGCACTCTCGAGATGTGGCTGCATAAATGTATGGGAATTGAATGGGGCTGTTGCTGTCTGCGTGTGTATCAAGTACCAAGGTACGTGTAATTATGTAGAGACAGCATTTGACAGTTGTAGTGTTGCCAATTGATTGGCAAAGTGAACTGGGAACACAACTGTAAACGAACGAGACAAAAGGACAAGAGCCAAGTCAAGTAGTAACAAGTCGAGACACATTTCAAGTGCCATGTTTTATGCAAAACTTTCTGATTGATTTCCGTTGGCTATAGCCACACTGGATATGGATATACCTAATACAAAAGTCCTGATACTTGATACAAGGCATTCTTTTGCGTGTGTCGTAATCGTAAATGGAGCTCTCAAGTGTTGACTCGACTCGACTTTTAAGCTTAGCTTGTTAAACGAACACAGCATGCTTCACTATGCACTAACGTACATATCCACATTTTTGCAAACTGAGCAAAATCCCACTTGCTTTCTCAAGTCTTTTCCAGCCACTGTCAGTCAACAATTTTCCCGGCTGCTTTACTGATAGTTGGGAAAAGTTCACAAGTTTTTATTCCATTCGACTTTTTGGTCAGTAGCGTAACTAGGCGTAGGACTAGGCAGACAGGATTTTTTAAAATACAATGCGTCCACTGCGTCGTTTAAGATTCCAACAAAAAAGAACACATTTTATAAAAATATGTACATGAAAGAGGCGCCGTTTTTTTAAAAATATATTCGAAAATGACGCCGTTTTTTTTAATTGTGAACAAAAATGGCCTCCTTTTTTTAAATAAAAAAAAGACGCAGTTTTTTAAAAAATGTACACAAAATGGCCTCCTTTTTTTAAATAACAAGAAAAAGACGCAGTTTTTTTAAAAAAATTTACACAAAAATGGCCTCCTTTTTTTAAATAACAAAAAAATGACGCAGTTTTTTAAAAAATGCACACAAAAATGGCCTCTTTTTTTAAATAACAAAAAAATGACGCAGTTTTTTAAAAAATGTACACAAAGATGGCCTCCTTTTTTTAAATAACAAGAAAATGACGCAGTTTTTATAAAAATGTACACAAAAGTGGCCTCCTTTTTTTAAATAACAAGAAAAAGACGCAGTTTTTATAAAAAATGTACACAAAAACGGCCTCCATTTTTTTAAATAACAAGAAAACGATGCAATTTTTTTAAAAATTCGCACAAAAACGGCCTATTTTTTTAAATTCACACAAAATCACGCAGTTTTTTTTACTATTAACACAAAATAAGATGCAATTTTTTAAAATGTTACACTGGCTAAGATAAAGTTTTTTCCAGGCCTTCACGGAAAAAAGTCTTGCAGGCGCAGCGGTTTTGTATCCCCATCTTCACAACAAGAACAACGCTTACGGGATAATGTGAGCGTTTAAATATTCGCGCTTCCTTCCAGGCGTAAATTAATGTAAGCAATGATATATAAATGTAGTAGTAAGTGCCTACGAAACTATAAAGAGGTGGCATAATTTATAATTATTTAAAAACGCCATGCCTTAATAAAGTGCCATGTTATTTTTCTCTACTACAAAAAGGTAAAAACGAAGAAAGTAAAAAGACAATAAAGTGTTTATTACCCACAAGTTTTGCCCCATAAAAAAGTTTCGAGCACAAAAGATAAAATGTTTACTATCTGCGCATAACTTTAAATTGCATATTTTTTGCTCACTCCTCAATGTTTTCAAATTGTGGGCAGTTTTAAATTTTTAAATGGAGGCGGATAGCATCTCATCGTCAGAGTTCCAGTTTGTCCTTATTAATTATGCTAGTATACCACATATGTACGCATGGCATAATGCAGTACCTCCTTGTAAATATCCCTATTATCCCGTAGCGTCGGCAGGAATTTTTTTCGTGTAGGCCGGCTGAAAAAACTGGATCTAAACTACTTTAAGTGTAAAAAAGCTGCATCTGTTTTCTTGGTAATTTCTTGCCTAGATTTAAAAAAACAAAAATGCGTCTGTTTTTGTTGGAATTTCAAAAAACGGCAGCTGTTTTTATATAAATTTAAAAAAATGCATTTTTTGTTTAAATTTCAAAAATCTACGCCTGTTTTTGTTTAAATGTGAAAAATCTACACCTGTTTTTGTTTAAATTTCAAAAAACGGCATCTGTTTTTGTTCAAATTTCAAAAAACGCATCTGTTTTTGTTCAAATTTCAAAAATCTACACCTGTTTTTGTTTAAATTTCAAAAATCTACACCTGTTTTCGTTTAAATCTTAAAAATCGACACCTTATTTTGTTTAAATTTAAAAAATCCACACCTGTTTTTGTTTAAATGTGAAAAATCTACACCTGTTTTTGTTTAAATTTCAAAAAACGGCATCTGTTTTTGTTCAAATTTGCAAAAAACGCATCTGTTTTTGTTCAAATTTCAAAAATCTACACCTGTTTTTGTTTAAATTTCAAAAAACGGCATCTGTTTTTGTTCAAATTTCAAAAATCTACACCTGTTTACGTTTAAATTTTAAAAATCGACACCTTATTTTGTTTAAATTTAAAAAATCCACACCTGTTTTTGTTTAAATTTCAAAAATTTACGCCTGTTTTTCTTTAAATTTCAAAAAACGGCACCTGTTTTTGGGTAATTTAAAAAAATGCATCTGTTTTCGTTCAATATTAAAAAAACTGCATCTGTTTTTCCTTAAATTTTAAGCAGATATAATATTTCAAGTGTTAATTTAAAAAATGCTTTGTAGGCCTCAGCCTGCCTCTGCGTACGCTATTGGTAGTATTATTAATATTATGATGGGGTGGGATAGGATAGACTAGGCCAGCGGCAAGACTGTTGTAGCTTTTAGCTGCCGCATTCCTCAGGTAAAGCGCAATTAATTAATTATGTATACTTGGAATTCGCTGATCTCACGATCAGTCGAGGTACCTACGCTTGATGATCGATGGTCGATCACTGAGAAAAGAGATTAGGCATAAGATAAGATGTTGGATCTATCTTGCCATGTCTATATAAAGGTAACAATAGTGGTCATAAAAACGAGGTTGCGTTGAATTATCCCATAAAGTGGATTATGCATGAGGTGAGTAGGAATTGGCATGTTATGTTGGTGTTTTTCTATTTGTCATTGCTATGGCTATATTGCCGTTGTGGTTGGATTTGGATTTGGATTTGGATTTGGCTTGGAGTTGGCTTGGCGTGGAAGGATTGTTTAACTGAGTCTGTAAGTGATGAGAATGCGTCTTAAAACGAGGCAGTGAAAAGTTTGATAAGTTTTTTCTGCTTCGCTCCAGACGTTTCGTTGGGCTTTATACGTTCCGCTTATTGCCTCCCTCCTGTCCGTTGAAGCGTGACGGGACTAATGCGTAAGACGAAGACGATTGCTACGCTTTACTATTAAAGCTACCTGCATACTTATTGAGCTGGAGTTTGAATTGGAATTTCCAGTTGAATTTCCATTTGGATTTTCACAACCAAAACCAGCCCTTAAATAAAATGCGAGCAAACAAGCGAATTTTAGCAGATTAGGGAAATTGTGATTGTGATTGCGATTGCGAGCATGAAGCTTTAGCCGATTACTGCACAGTGCAGTGCAAATTTTTGTGCTCAAATCTTGAAAAGTTGAAAAGTCACATTTCTCACTTCTTTCTTCATCCAAACATTTTCTTCGTTCTTTTCTGTTCCTTTTCTTACCTTTTCTTTTATCACATTCATACTTTTCATTTTTCATTCCTATCAAAACTCAAGTCTTCAAACTTCCTTCTCCGGTGTCAAATCAATTTTGGCACAGTAGCGGCACAAGGAGTAGGCCTAGGCCTACAAAGGATTTTTAAAATACTTATAGCACACCTGAGAAGAACGACTGGGTACTTTACACCAGATATTACTACGTTTTTTTAAAAAATGGACGCGAAGTAAAATGTTGTTTTTTTAAAATACTAGAAAAGACGCTGTGTTTTTTATATATTCACACAAAAACGAGGCAGTTTTTTTAAATTTACACGAAAACTGATGCTTTTTTTTTAAATTTATAAGAAAACAGATGCAGTTTTTTAAATTTATAAGAAAACGGATGCAGTTTTTTTTTAATTTACAGAAAAACTGATGCTGTTTTTTTAAATTTACACGAAAACAGGCGTAGTTTTTTTTAAATTTATAAGAAAACAGATGCAGTTTTTTTAAATTATTAAGAAAAAAGATGCAGTTTTTTTAAATTAATAAGAAAACAGATGCAGTTTTTTTTAAATTTGCACGAAAACAGATGCAGTTTTTTTAAATTTATAAGAAAACATATGCAGTTTTTTTAAACTTACACGAAAACAGATGCTGTTTTTTTTTAAATTTACACATAAACTGATGCAGCTTTTTTTAAAAAAATTCAAGAAAAGATCTTCTTTTTTAAAATTTTACTGTACTAAAAAAATCCTGCGAACGCTACTGAATGTTAGCGTTTTCCAACATGATCTTCTTCATCTTCCGATTAAACGGTTTCTTTCATGAAATGGAGTGGATTTTGAACTGCTGAAGAACTGCTTTAAACATGTATGTATATTAAATACGTTGGGTTGAGGTAGGGGTGCATTCATGTTGACAATGCTCCAACAGCCTTTTTTGCTAAAAGGGATATTAAGTTTTTGCATTGAGTGCTTGACTTGAACTGAATTCATTATTCAAATTCTGCGACCCAAGTTACAACCTTCAGTAGTCATCTCTCCCACCCTTGGTTTTGGTCTTTGGTTTTAAGAGCAGTGCAAATACACCCACGTCTTCAGTGCAGAATTTTACATTGCATTAAGGTGCATGAACAGTCAGCTTTGAAGTGTAGCTTAAACCTTTTGAAAAATAGACAAGGGAAGATTTTGGAATGCCTGTGATCATCTAAAGTTCTTTTAAATGTAATTGTATACCCCTGAATAAATGCGAAAAGCTTAGTTCCTTTTTCCCCATTCAGTAGCGTCGGTAGGAATTTTTACTTGTAGACATCAGGTAAACATTTCAAAAAACTGCCTCTTTTTAATGTAATTTTTAAAAAATGATGCTGCTTTTGTGCAAGTTTGAAAAAAAATGCGTCTATTTTTTGTAAATTTCAAAAAACTGCCTCTTTTTAATGTAAATTTCAAAAAAATGCTTCTGTTTTTGAGTAAATTTAAAAAAACTTCATCTGTTTTTGTGTAAGTTTCAAAAAACTACATCTGTTTTTTTTTGTAAATTTGAAAAAAATGCATCTGTTTTTTTTGTAATTTTCAAAAAACTGCATCTTCTTTTGCGTAAATTTATTAAAAAAACGACATCTGTATTTCTATAAATTTCAAAAATTTTCTTCTGTTTTTGTGTAAATTTAAAAAAAACTGTATCTGTTGTTGTCAAAATTCAAACAAAATTGCATCCGAAACTTTTAAAAAACCATCATTTCCAGCATAAAAAAATGCATTTTTTCAAGTACACGTTTTAAAAATCCTAGACCTACAATGCCTACCCTTACGTACGCTACTGTTCTCCATGTTGAAAAATAAACATGAAAGAGTTCCAAACTTGTTTTGAAAACACAGGAAGATGTCAAATGTTTATTTTGGAAGCTGGAGAAATGAGTGTTTTTCTTCTGTTGGTAAAAATAGCGGGGGCTGAGAGTCGTCTTTTGAATCCACCTGGAATTTGAATTTGAATGGTGGGTGGAGTGGAGTGGGTCTTTGGTGTTTGTCCAGTGTAATGCATACCGAGGCCAGGGATAAAGAAAACGAAGACGAAGGAAGGAATTGAGATAAGTTGACACAGGTGGATGGAGAATGTGGATGTGAATTGGATACTTGAGCACATTTGTTTTTCCCTGCATTTCCCAAGTAGACGACGATAGCTTTTGGCTTCTTGCTATTTCTCTCTGTTGTGGGCCACTTGAATTCGACTTTGACTTTGACTTCTTCTTCGTACTTCCACTTGACTGTAGCTTTTGCTTGGTTTGTCTTGACTTGACTTGACTTGACTCTTCTCTTATTCCAGTTCTCTGATATCGATACGCCATCATATGATCTTGATACAATGATAGTGCCGCCGAGCAAGTTGGATGTTGATAAAGAATTTAAGAAGCGTGTACGGTTGACATTGATCGGTTGTGTTTCTGTCGGTGGTGGTGTTTTCGAGGAAGGTGAAACGTGATGCTCATCGAGCCAGCCTCACAAAGTCACAACCAGAAGATCACAAAACCAAGACCAAGAGCAGGGGCGTACCTGGGCTCAAGCATCCCCCAAAATCTCGGCAACATTTTCAAATTCATTTCTCGGCGACTTTTTAAAAAAGAATTATTTCGAAAAAATATACTTTTTCGAAAAAGTGGTAATTGAAAAATTTACTTTTTCAAAAAACAGTTAATTGAAAAAATATACTTTTTTGAAAATTGTTAATTTTAAAAATCACACTTTTTCAAAAATCGTTAATTCCAAAAACCACACTTTTTCAAAAAAGTATTAATTGAAAAAATTACACTATGAAAAAGTATAATTTAAAAAAATTTAACCTTTACAAAACATGTTGATTAGGAAAATTTACGCGCTTTCAAAAAACTGTTAATTAGGAAAATTTACGCGCTTTCAAAAAACTGTTAATTGAAAAATTTGACGTTTTCAAAAGATGTAAATTAGAAAATTAAACCTTTTGATTTTTTCATAAAAATTGGAAAAATATGACCTGTTTGAAAACCATAAAAATTGAAAAAATAAACCCTTTTCAAAAGAGTTCACCAAAAAATTACGCCCTTTGAAAAATTAATAAATCGGAGAAATTAGACTTTTTCAAAAAACCTAAGTTAGGAAAATTATCCCGTTTGAAAAAATTTTCTCTTGAAAAATTATATTTAAAAAATTCAATTGTGAAAAAAAGTTTTTACGTTACACAGCACTCCGAACCGGAAATACATTTCCAGGCCAGGTACGCTCCTGACCAAGAGGAAGCTGAGCGAGAGTGAGTGCCAGAAGCTGTGTTTAGTAGGATAAAACAGTTAACTTGTGTGCACGCTCGTCTCATCCTTTCAGACTCTTTAGTTGCTTCCTCGTGTCTTGATTCTGGTTCTGGTTCTAGTTCTGGTTCTGGTTTCTATAGCCATCAGTGGAGAGACACACGGGCACCAGGACCAGGTCTCGTCTCGTCTCGTCTTGTCTTGTCTTGTCTTCCCATTTCCAATTCCACGCCACAAAACAACTGCATGAGAAACAAAGCTCGTGTTTTTTGTATATTTCTCTCTTATATGTCTATGTATCTATAACTATAGCTGAGGTAAAGTACAGTAGCTTCATCCAAAGCAACTTCATCCTCCATATGAAAACAATTTAGCGCAAATAACACAATTCTATGACAAGGAGGATTCAAGTCCATATGTCGTTGTCGTGGGTCGTGATGATCCTCCAAACAATCGTTTCAATCCCAATTCCTTTATTTTTCCATTTGTCATTTTTTCCGTCACGATCCCTAATCGTCTACCACTACCACATGTTTATTATTCTTCCATTTTCCATGCCCCTCCTCCTTGTTTTTTTTCCAAGCAGTACCTTAAGGAAGTTGGGGCTTTTTCCAACCAGAAAAACCACGTATACATTACATACCTTCCTGTCAGCAGAAATTCCTAGCTTTTTTATTTCTGTAGACTTTATGGAGGAAGGTAATAGGAATAGGAAGTTTTGGGGATTTATGGTTTGGATATTGAGCAGAAGAAAAAAGGAGAATTTGCCTTGGTAATAATATTGTGATTGTGATTGTGAGGGAGAGATGAAAATTCCAGAGCAGTTGACACTTTTTAAAGCGTGTCAACAACGGAGACGGCAGCACTTGTTTGTCGGTTTGTCCCGCTCACTTGTTTACAACCCATAAAAATGCTGATCGGAAGCAATCGAGCGCTTAGCATTCTACATTCGCTTGGCATTCTCTCGATTTTTGCAATAGTAGCGTAACTAGGCGTAGCCCTACAAAGAATTGTTAAAAATACACTGCCTCCTTTCTTTAAATAAAACTAAAAATTAAACGTTGCATTTTTTCAAAAATTACAAAAAATAGACGCAGTTTTTTAAAATTTACAAAAAATAGACGCAGTTTTTTACAATTTACAAAAAATAGATGCACTTTTTTTTTAAATTTACAAAAAATAGACGCACATTTTTTTTAATTTACAATAAATAGACGCACTTCTTTTTAAATTTACAAAAAATAGACGCAGTTTTTTTTAATTTACAAAAAATAAACGCAGTTTTTTTTAATTTACAAAAAATAAACGCAGTTTTTTTAAATTTACATAAAGTTTACAGGAAAGAAATACATTTTTTAAATTTGTGCTGGTTGACACGGTTGTTTTTAATTTACACGAAGCAGGCGCAATTTTTTATAATTGACACCAAACAAAATGCAGTTTTTTAAAATTTTAGACTGGATAAGATCCCGTTTTTCCAGAGCTAACGAAAAAAATTCTGCGGGCGCTACTGTTTTGCAAAAGTGCCTTGGGATACGAATTGGCAATTTGTACTTGTGCACCTGGTCTACTTGTACTTGACCAGTCGCAGTCGAAGGCAGTTTGTTGAATTTAATTTTAATTGTGATTTAGCGTGAGTAATTATGCGAGTGGTTGTGCAGGTGCTGATTAACGTTGACCAGTGCCTCATAAAAGTTTGCAAGTGAAATCAATTGAGATTCTTCTACGACTTTACAGTTACCAGGTGTTGAAACGAATTGATGACTGAATCCCCATGTGTCTTTCCATATCCATGTCCATCGACAGGACATCGATGCCCATTTTGTTTGGGATGGATGAGTGGGATGATGGTCTTGGTATGCAAAGTGCAGTACAAATGATAAATACATGGAGAAAAAAACCTTTGCAGAATTTCCTCATTGGACAGCTAGGAACGAGACCAAGACCCAACATGAACATGAGACTGCATAACTAACGCGTACAGTAGCGTCTCCAGGATTTTTTTCGTGTAGGCCTGGAATAAATTTAATGAGTCCAGTGAAAAATCTGAAAACAATTCCTTCTTTATCTAGTGCCAATAATTATCAATTATAAAAAATTGCCCCTTTTCCGTGTGAATTCAGAAACAGCTGTCGTTTTTGTAAAATTTAAAAAAAAAATTGCGTCATTTTTGTTTTTATTAAAAAAAATGCATCGATTATGTGCAAAATTTACGAAAACACTGCCTTTTTTGTGTAAATTAAAAAAAACTGCGTCGTTTTAGTGTAAATTTAATAAAATCTGCGTCAGTTTTTTGTGCATTTAAAAAAACGGCGTTTATTTCGTGGGAATTTTAAAAATTTCGCGCCTCTTTCATGGAAATTTTAAAAAAACGTCGCCTTTTTCTTATGAATTTAAAACATTTTGCGCCTCTTTCATGTAAATTTAAAAAAACGTCGTTTTTTTCTTATGAATTTAAAAAAAATTGCGCCCCTTTCATGTAAATTTAAAAAAAAACCTGCGTCTTTTTCCTGTAAATTTGAAATTCGTGGATCTGAAATTGTGCAGTGTATTTTTAAAAATCCTTCGTAGACCTTGGCCTCCGCCTAGTTACGCTACTGAGCATGTATTGAATTAGAATTTGAAAAAACTCGGATCTCTCCTTGGGCCTTTAGCTGGTTGTCTTAAAATTATTCTGCACGGAAGAACGGAAATAGCCCGAGTCTCTA
>JAAXYX010001115.1:0-26237 GCA_036851915.1 Ptenothrix huangshanensis
GTTTCGAGTAAACCAATGAGATGGTAGGCGATTTGGCCACTAGGAGAAGCAATGTATCTAACACGTTGATGTGATTATCATAATAATAATTACATATGTAGTATCCACTGCTCTAAAGAGAGAAGTCTTAAATACCTTACAGAACTGTAACACGATCCCCATAGGTACACTTTAAAAAGTCCATAATCTTAAAATAATCCCCGATGCATCTGCGTTAGTCTCCTTATTTCACGATGCGTTCGAGAAGCATCGGGGATATGTTTAAGATATGACATCTTACAATGTAGTTATACTGTATAAGAAAATACCTATCCTTTTACATCTGTCACTTGTACATACCAGTTAATTTATAACCAAATACTGTATATGTCTAAAGAGCACTAAACCAAACTGCTACATATATTTTATAATTAGAAAATAGTTATTAAAGCGAAAAATCTAATTGACGACAGTGTACAAGTGTCTTGAGTGCAATTAAATTTCACGAAGTAAAATCTGAAGCTCCTAATTATTGTACGAGGAAATATTCGCATGCATCTTCGTTTTTCTTAGCAGCATCGAGTCACAACTTATAAAACCTCATACATCAAGTCAAAAACACACATCCGTACATAATTATTAAAGAAACTTCGCTGGGAGTATGGATGAATATGTAGGGAACTAGAATATTGTATGAATAATGACTTACCGTCGGGTGAATCATTGAAGCTGAGTTAATCAATTGAAGCAAATTGGGGTCGACAAGATGCTCGCTGACAATCAAAACTATATGACTGACTGATAAAGCCCAGCTCATCATCCGCAAGTTCCATGACTGTAAGTAATAAAAGTACATAGCCAAGCTCAATATTATTGACATGAAAATGCACTTGTGATCCTATGTAGATATCTACCTACGGCTTGTACATCATGAAGATATGAGCACAATATATACATCGTACAATAACTGCTGTTTCCAGGGTGCCTTGAGGTCCCATTAAGGAGATCATATCATTCGTTGCTCCACCATTGAACACCGCGGGCATTTCAATCAAAATTATTTTATCCGGTGTCATATACACAGTACATTCTTTCTGCTGCGACGATTTTCTTGGCAAAAAAATTCTCTTTCCATCAAATTTTTCATTGCCTCCAAGAAAAGATAAGATAGACGATTTTCCTTTACGAAACAGATAAACAAATTCAATAACCTCATTAAATACAAAGTATGCTCACGAGTTCTATAAAACACTATAGCCAATATGATAGTATGAGTTACATAATGTGCATTGCACTTTATTCGTATGTTAGACATACCAGCTTGAGGTACACCAATTGCTGTGATAACGAAAAAGTCTTGACAAGTTGCATTCGATGTAACAAACTCCAATTCAGACTCTACTGTCATGTCTTTATTGGCATTCAGCAAAGGAATTGCATTCTCCTGAGAAAATTTATAGTGCAGTTTCGAGCCACTTTGCGGTACTGCTGCTGGTTTCGGCTTCTGCAGTACCAGAGTAAATAACAGTAAGAATCAATTAAGACACCAAGGTAATTATAGCTGAAATATATATATAAATAATATTGCGCGCAGAAAATTTACAGCAACATGGTAGATAGTAATATCCATTTAATGCTCTTAATTAAAAACATAAATTGATGAGAATAGTTAGTTAATGAGAATTCAATTATAGAAACCCTGGTTTACAATTCAATATTCGATCTGATGACCCCTTTACATAACAAATACAACTTAGTTGAAGAGTGACAAAAATAACTAATAACTACTGGCGAAAAACTGAAATAAAATACACAGAAGAAAATTCCAAACACAAAAAAGCTTACCGCAACTTTGATATCCCCAGATTGTGAGTCGGTCGAAGATGCTGCTCCCGTTCCGCGTAAATCAGGAAAACTATCTCCTTTTTTAAATTGACCAGAACGCTGTAAAATCGCCGTTGGTTTACTGATTATTTGACTAGAATGTTGACTTCCTTTCTGATGTTCACCCCTGTCGTGTGCTTCTTTACCAGAAGTTGATAAAGACGAACTTCCTTGTGTTGAGGATCCAGAAGAAATTCCTGTGTCGGGTCGTTTCAATAAAACAACAGGACCCTGGACTGGAGCAAGATCAAGAGAACTTCTAGTTCCAGTGATAGAATCTACTTGAGACCGATCTCGATCCCCTCTCCGTTGACCTCTATCTCTCTGTCGACGATTCCTATCACCATCGTGGTCCCGATCACGATCACGACCCGAATCCTTATCACGACGATCCCGATTTTCCCTTCGCATTTCTCTAGCTACGGAACAGCTCACTTAGTTTTAATATAAGTTCGCTTTATTATGTCGGGGAATGCAACCTGTTTAAAAAACAAAAAGTTCATGTAATGAAGATAAAAACAAAAAGATTTAATACATGGTTACAACAACGATTCTAAACTGCCACCAATTTCCAAATAAAACAAATAAACAATTTTTATGTATGTCACCATAAGCTTAATTTCAATTCTATGTGCCAGCAAATTACATAAAACTTGTAGGTAGATATACTTTTCTTTTTTTGTCACGATAATTTGACTGATGGCTGTCATCATTTCAATTCTGACTGCTAATACCAAGATACCCCGGTTTGCCGCAGCTGTGAATTAATATTTTCGAAAATTTCAGATCTGTTTGCGGAAAGAGCAGAACCATCAAACTGGACAACGAGGGCAAAGAACAATTTAACTTTTAAATTCGTTTCACTATATGAAATTACCCAACACAACGCCGCAACGCATAAAACATCAGAGGTGTAGGGAGCTAATAATTATAACTACCGTGTTTGGCAAGATCCCGTTATCACACTGAGGCTGCAAGTGGATTACTAATGAGTAACAGTGACTTAATAGTTTATTAATTTAGGTAAGTTAATCCTCTCAGAACTTTCAAACTTGAGATACCTCCCAATCATGCAAATTTTAATAACTTTTCTTAAATATTTAATAATATGTTTAAGCAGCACGAAGCAAGGAATTGTTGCATCGTGAACATCACATACAAGCCATGAATTACCTACTATTGGAAAGCAGATTCTGAATACTATACGATAGCATTTAATCGCAGACGGTATTTCTAATTTTTAGTTTCATGTGGTAAGTAAAACACATGTGCATAGGTATCTCTCATTTTAGGAAAACAAACTATGTTTTGCTTACTAAAACGCCAATTTAATTTATGGAATCTTACTACCATTACAGTCAGATAGTAGCAATTTGTATCTACATGCAATGAATGCAATTAATTGACGTTTAAGTATGGAAACTGCCTGTGGGTCTGCCAGCATATAATTCGATTATGAGCACATGGGATGTAGAATATTTCTGCACTAATGACTACCTAATAAGATTTCCATAACTTGATTTTTCATAATATTCAGTTATCAAAGTGAAGAGATAAATAACTGCAACTTTTCGGAGACAAACTGTCACTTCCCAACATCTCAACACGATGTATGTATGTATACTGTGCCTACAGACATCAGCATTTCTTACAAGTACAATGTCGAACAGTATTACTGGAATTTAACAGTAAAACGGAAAAAGATAGCCAACGGACATACACAATCAATTCCTATTAAATGGAGCGATGAAGCCCAGCAGAAATAACACCATTAACTACACCATCATATTTTCCACCGTTTCAATTCAGTGTGTAAGCTTCAAGCGAAGAAGGTACCTATACTCCACAAACTCGCCCATGAAAATTATTTCTCATGACGTTACCCTCTCAACATTGAATAATAATTTCGCTTGTTATTATTGCGTACAATAAGCTGATTTAGACTGTACTGATTCCATTCGCGATGCGTTTCCTTTTCCTCGCGAATAATTCGTGAATACTGCGCATCGTTTATACTGTCCTTCGTACTTTTCTTTTCACGCGTAACGTGAAAACTCGCCCATGAAAATTATTTCTCATGACGTTACCCTCTCAACATTGAATAATAATTTCGCTTGTTATTATTGCGTACAATCTCCGTACCCTAAACCTCACCAGGCCCACTCACTTCGTTTCAGCTCTTCCAAATGACTAAATTTATTGCTCCGTATGTAATCAACAACATAGACATATCTTAGGCATTGTGCTTATTACGCACTTAACACTCTTAACTAGTTCACGATGATTAGATGGAACTCACCGTAAAATGAAAGTGAACTCTCAATTTAAAATACAGCAAGAAAAAAAGTTTAAAAACAACCTACAGCCAAACCCAAAACATATGTGGCTTGTTAAACGCAAAATACAACGCACTGTGAAATATTTGTTGACACATAGGTACGTCCGAACAGAGAATTATTTTCGTTGAAAACAGAGTATTTAAAGACGACGTAATCTTCCCATTTTCAAAACAGGAAGAATAAAAGTTAAGGCCTTGTGTCAGACACAAGGATAATACAGGAACGAGGAGAAATAATTATGCATTTAGGGGTAGAATAAAAAATGAATAAAAAGTGTTACGTATACTTCATTTTACCCATACAATCACTAAACTTGTGTTAAAATAACCCATCCTTAAAAAGTACAGCAGAATCTATGAATTTATAATAACATACATTTAAGGTTAAATATTACTTATATTTTTTGGTGTTTGGAGCAGATATATATTGTTTTCTATCATACATAAATAAGTATCCCTGCATTCCTACATAATAGGCAAGTATTTACTTTTACGTAACTCATTTCCCTTTCGGATCCAAACATTTCACATGCATCTCTATGTATGTTGTACGGTTTGAGAAAAAAACAAATTTATATTCCCTAGGACAGCCGTGGCACCAGTTGTTCGTATATGAAATAAACTGAATAAAGAAGAGACAGGTGTACTACGTACATCAATTTTCATTTTCATTCCAAACTCTGTTCACACACACACGTACCTCACAAAATATCTCCCACGCCTCGGTGTAATGCTAAAGCCAAAATCCAAACATTTTGTACTTGCAACAATATTTTCCCAACCTAACTTAAGGAGAGGCTCAGAAGTTAAGTTATTATACAATCTGTATTTATGACGAACAGTATCACACATAATACTCAATATACCTAAGATAACACAGGTACACCTTTGCGATAGGTGTAGCTTACTTGCACCTGACGACTGGAACTGCATGACAAATGATATTGTGAGTTGCGAGCTTCCCTATAATTTCATGATTACTTATGTTCACTAAGGTTTGTACCAAAAAGTGTGCACTAAAAACACAGTCAAAACAGTTTTACAGATACAACATTTGTGACAACGCATGTATGTATAGATGCTACATTGTGCGCAATATATGATGCCTTCAGAATGTAATGTATAGATGTAAAAATACTCCCAATATTGCTGCAATTCGGTACTAAAAATGTATTCTAAATTGACGTCATTGTTTGACTCCCATGAAAGTTGCGAAGACAGAACAAAGTCCTCATTATTAACTGACCGAGAGATACTAAAGTCTATTCACACTCACAATCAGTTCATTTTTACCACCACAAAATATCTACGAAAAGCAAGCTTGTAGCATACCTACTTAGGTAGGTAGAATACGCAATTATTTTTCGAATGTTGTCATAGTCAGCAACCACAACTGCTATTAGGTATATCTAAGCTAGATATAATTATGTAACTAAAAGTTAGACCCCAGATCCAGTCACGAAACCTCAATTAATTACTGCATAACTCTTCGCCATATAACACCTAGGTATGCAACCTAAGTTTCCTAAAAAGCTGTAATATACGCTAAAGAATTCATCCGTTTCTTC
The DNA here is from genome assembly GCA_036851915.1 of Ptenothrix huangshanensis. Taxonomy (NCBI): domain Eukaryota; kingdom Metazoa; phylum Arthropoda; class Collembola; order Symphypleona; family Dicyrtomidae; genus Ptenothrix; species Ptenothrix huangshanensis. The sequence continues at coordinate 5,770 of JAAXYX010001115.1, forward strand.
TACTCCTACTGTTCTATTCCTACGTTATTGCAGGTGCATGAATAATTATTAGATTAAGTCCCGGCAAATTCGCATATAAGGTTTTATGCGCTTCCACACAAACAATGTTCATACAAATTTATTTTTAATTACTTTACTTATCAACAGAGGTACACTACTGTCTGATTACTATTAGCAAATCCTTTCTAACCTTATTTTTCAAACGAAATGCATAAGTTACTTGAAATATAACAGTGGAAAAATACTGCGGACGAGAACATCATGTTTAACGCCGAACCGNTTACTTGAAATATAACAGTGGAAAAATACTGCGGACGAGAACATCATGTTTAACGCCGAACCGAATCTCATACCATCAACCATCTTTCTTTTTCAAAAGACGCTGAACGTTCTCGTTCCGGTTCCGAGTGTAAACGCAGTTGTAAAAACTTATTAATAGGTCCTCACACAAAGAACTGTACTCCCATGCATTTATGTAGGCATTTATACATGATTCTAAAAATGCGAACATCTAACAAAGTTTTAAATTATGATTGTTGACATTGTTGTGTGACATATAGGCAAGTTACAGATAATAATTATTGCCACCTACGCAGTTTTTTTAGTACACTTGTCGACCATTTAAAAATTTTCTCACACGTCATCAGCTAGTTCGGTTTATTAAAACTAGGTATACACAAATACAAAGGTTGATTAGGAACGAGATATGAGAATACTATGCGTACAAAGTTAATGACTCGTCAGCAGACTTTTGTTAAACCTTTAATGCTGCATTATTAATAATTTCACAACCAACAAGTGAATAACAATGACCCATAAATAATCGTACGGTGATAATAATTACTGCATGTGTAATTATGCATACACTAATCGTAATATTATTGACTGTCAACTGTGCTGTAATGATGAAAGTTCTTTGTCACATAGAATATAATAATACCATAATAGTATTCAATACAAAATAAGCATTAATTGTTAATGAACCACATAAATGATAAACAACCTCAGTAACAGCATACCTACTCCTATTGGTCCCACAACATACCAAACTTGACTTATAATTACAATGCATGACTGGAGTGCATCGTCTTCAAACTGCGTAGTGCGTAGGAAAAACATACATACCTTCCTTCATTATGTCCTGTGCACTTACACAGAAACACCCAAAGAACTCAAAAGAAGGTGGGAGTGAATAAAGATTAAATTTAAATCGTAGGAAAGTGTCCTGGGGCCTAAATCTAGTCGAGTCGAGTCTCTTACGTCCGCTTACACATGTGTGCGTTGTACACAATCAAATTGAAATACTGCGGAGGAGCAATAATACACAGACTGAAATGAATGTGGGAAGAGATAGCAACAACATGACACTGATGAAAACTCACCCCCAACGATCAGTTGTTGGGTGAAGCGCAGAGGAATAGGACGGAACGGAAAGGGTTATTTCAAGCAGTAGGTATCAATTGTATCACGCAAAAAATTCTAATCCTAAATAACCTTAACTCCTACAATCTTGAAATCAGAACAGGTACAAAACCGCATGAATCAATCGAAATAATATAAACTTTTTTCGTATAAAACTTACACATCGTTATTGTTATTGTTCCCCGAATGCCTTTATTAGAGGCAATATATATTGAAAACGTTGTTAAAACCTGCTCCTCCGAACTCACCAAACCAATGTGTTGCTGCAGATCCAATTGAACATAACTGCACAAAATTAGGAATCAAAATTCTGCACTCTGCAAAAAGTCCAAGAAACGATACCAATACGAAACCAAATATCATTCACCACCATTAAACAGTTTCCACAGACTGGGGTAGTTGATCGCGGTAGTTAATCTTTTACCTCAACCTCAACTGATCCAAACTAAATCACAGCCACAGCTGATTTGGGCTGAAACGAGTTGGTTGGGGACTCGAATAGGAAACTTGAAGCAAAAACTAAGACCAAGTAGAGTATTCTACAGAGAAGACATCGGCTGCCGAGTTGTTGCTCTCGTCGTGCCTTCATTCCTCGTGGCTACGGACGGACGTACCAACTTACGGACTAGCCAGAGTCAGAGTCAGCTTTGATACCTACCTACTTTATGTATCTTCCATGTTATATGGTACACGAGCTAATTTCGATATAATCGTGTAGCATCCCTCGTATTATAGGCTGAAATCTACGGTGGACTTTGGTGTTTATAGTTTGCGTGTCGTGCATAAAGACGTATGTCGCGGACTGCCGACAAGTTTGCCAACTCAAGTCTTGTTCTTCTCGAGTCCATTCAGTCTTGACTGGCACTTGTACCTTGTAATGTGCGTTGGACAGAGCTGCCTCAGGATTGTGTGTTGACGCGTTGTACCTTCGTTCCACGCTGTAGTATATTCAACCATAACCATCCACCGATACACAATACCAAATCAACTAAATCACTAATCCTCATTTCTCATTACCAAGTTAATTTAAAAAAGAGAGGAAACTAAAAATACAAACACAAAGGATTTGGGATTGAACGTGCGAATACATTGACCAGCAGTTCTCATCATCCGCTTCGGGCATTAAATACTTGTAAGTCAAAGAATTAAATTATAATTCCTGTGTCTCATTACACCTCATATTATCTGAGTATCTCTGCTCTTTTGTGTTTTGTCTAAGTCTACCTGCTGCGTAGATATGTAGGTATAGATACCTACTTACGTATTATTAACCAGCGACAGGATAAAAATCAGTTCATTTGAGTCAGTTGTTGGTTGTCAGTGTTGTGACCTGGTTGTATCTCATTTGTTGTTTTGTCTGTCCACGTGGAATATAGGGAATAATAATCGGATTAGTAGTATGTTGTCGTATGTAGAGTCACAGAACAAATAACAAAAGGTGTATAATTAGCAGCAAGAGTGTCTCACTCAGGTGAGTGGCGAGTGCTAACTATATACAATACAGGGAAGGGATGACATATAAATGTCGAATCTAGGTTCTTTGCTGTAGCTGTAGTATTTAGTGTTTAGCTCTCTCTTTTCACACTTCCATGCATGGGTCTTATTCTTGTATCGACTTATGTGATTACATGTAAGCACACGTTCCTACACGCATTTACCTACACCTTAATAAAAATCTGGTGTAGAGTAAAAATGTGTCCCTTTTGGCACATTTGGTATGTGTAATTTGAGGCTAGAACTGATGAAATGCCTCCGCAAATCTAGTGTGTAGGTTAATAATTTCACACTTGTTTTATGTTGTACATGCATATGTTCAAGTATGATAAGCTAGACTTTGTTTGTTCACCATTTAGGATTTACCTGCAACGGATAGCGTTAATTTATGCTTGTTGTGTCGAAACATTGTATAGCCTAAACAACTATTATTACATCGAAACACGGAAGAATGATGTGATTCTGATATAAATATGGTTTTCAAGTTTAGATCACATCAGCAATGTTACTGAGGAAAATTACGATTCCCGAAGCTCCATTAAAATAGTTAGACATAATTTCAATTTTTCGCATACGCACGCATACATGCGGCTATGTTGGTGTAACTCTGCTATTATTTAAACGAACGTTTTATTGCTACAGTTCTTAATTTTTAGTTGCATGTATAATGAGTCTATTTTCAATGCACATTCTATTAAATTTTATAACTATGCAGGGCATTTACGAAGACAAAACAGTATTGAAGTTTTTCGCTGACCTTCGCATTTTAGCATGAAAAGGGAGATGGCGGAATCAACATCAAATATTGAAAAGCAGTAGGTAGTAATCTGAAATTGCTTGAATATATTAGCATTAGTTGTTAGTTGAAATATAATTGTGTGTCATTGACTTAATGTGGATGCTTCCCGGTGATCACATGGTATCATTTGAGTCTTACCTTTTCCAAAGCTTTTGTGGCAGTAGATCTAAAATGCAGAATGTAAGGTCTGAACATAATTGCAGCGCATCTGTATGGCTATTGCAACATAATATCGTCATTTAGACAATGAATCATGAACCAATATTTGAATTTGAATTTCGATATGCCGTGATATCATTAGTTTTGAATTCACATACACAAGGAAAATAAATTGGGATGATTAGCATTGGCACGCATTATCGAATTGGAAAAAATTATCCTTGTACCATACCGGCGCGGCTCTTATTTGGATTAAGCATGCAAGTTTTTGAAACCAATGACGCTTTGAGTATGAATCGAGGCCCTTTCAATGTGGTTACATTGTACATGTTTCGGTCAACATTCATGCTGGTAATGCATCATTAAATACATTTCGCAAAAAATATCGTTTACCCACAAGTGCACACAGCTGTCGAATATGGTGCAGGATTACGCGACATTTTCATTGAACTTACAGTCTGGATCAGCAACAAGTGCATGAGTCATACGCCATATCAGAGTGAATAGTTACCTAGTTGTTGGTTGCTGCTCCGCATTAGGGCAGACTTTAATTTTCGAATAACGAGTTACATGATTCGGTTATATTGCTGTGTATACAAATATCTGCCTATCTGAATTATGATTAGTTGCACTCCTCTAGTAGTGAAACACTCAAATCTGTAATTAAGCTTTTTTCAGTAGGTATCATTCGTTATACTTACGTTGATGAATTTACAATTTTTGACTACACAATCCATGTAAGTATAACAGTTACAAGAAATAATCTCAGTGTGTTTATGGTTTTTGCTGAGAAGATGAAAAGCAGGCCACGGGATTTGGTTTCATTTTTTCTGCCCCAAAATTTCTGCAATCTCATACAGTCTCGCCTCTATGTAGAAGGTAAAACGAAAGACAAAAAGTTTCAACTTGCGCTATTTTTGTAATTATTCAAGTTTGGTAATAATTTCTATTTAATACAAACGAAGCAATGAGGTATATTTTCCTTTGAATTTCGTAAATTTATAAAGAATCCGGATGCAATCAAGATCAGTGTATACGTATTAATGCACTGACATTGATACATTGCATGAATTCATCGAAACTGATTACAGTTTCATACCCTGGAGCCGACGTAACGTCATTCTTGTTTTCACATATTATTATCACTTAAGCTTCTGTTACGTTTAAGACTAAATTTTTTAAAGTGAACGACACTATGTCAGCAAGAAATCATCTGAAAGAGTCATAAAAATACAGCTAAGATGCAAGACATTTAGCAGTAGATAGGAGGATTCGAGTTGCCACTCTTGTGATTTCTAATTCATGAGATTAAATCAAGGTCGGTATTACAATTAAGTACGCAAGTGTAGCAATTCAAGTTTTTCTATTGCCGTTTCTGATATCTCGTATCGTTTTTGCTTCGTTATTTAGGCTTGTTTACTGGTAGCTATGTAATTCGTGTATTGTTACCACTTCAACTATCTACATGCCTTCGATTTGAATCAGCTTTTCCGTCTATATTCATATAATTTCCTCAGCTTCGCCAGTATCGAAAAGTCTATAGTAAGTCTACGTTATTAGTGGATATCAGCTAAGGCATACACCGAATGATGATCGTATATAATTTGTGAACATAGAATTTACGATTAATATATATATCGCATTCATTCCTGCATAAGGATAAAAGGTACTTGTTCAGTTTTGTTTGGCCATTTGAAATTGTAACGGCAACTAGTATGCAGCCTTTATCTCAGTTTGCTAGGGATGATCATCTATTGTCTGCGTTGGGATAAATCTTGATGTACCTACTTCTTTCCTGTCCTATGCATTCTGTGTTGTTGCCAATTGTATATTAAACTCATATCTATAGCAATTCCGCATTAATTTACTGTAGCAAAGTTTTATTTTTCCGAGTTGAATCGTTTCCCTGTCGAATTTAACGTGTATCGAGCTACACGTATATATACTAGGAGGTTTAATGGCACGTTGATGTATATTTATTATTTTACGTACAAGTTTGAATAGAGCCAGTGGCGAACACACAATTTGAAGATTGCCTGTGTACATTCTCAGGCTGAAGTAATCATTATTTTTTCAACAGAACAGCTTAAACTAGCCCCAGCCAGAAATCCACCATGAATATCAAAAATTTAAATATCCGTGAGACTAGGGGAGCATTTAGTATTAACCGTATGTAAACTGTACATGCAGCAGAACATTTTTGACGTCCATTTCGAAGTAGATATGTAGCTAGCTATGTTTTTAGGTGGTGTAAATCGGGCTTTCATAAAAAAGAATGGAATCCTAAAGTGTATACCTGTGCATATCCCCTCAAAAATAATTACCCTGGAGCATTGTCTACAGCTACCGCACTCCAACTCGTTCTTCCATCCGGCTTTGGCTTTTGATTGCAGGGCGGTCTTTTATCATTTCTAGCTTGACGGAACAACTTTTTTCAATTCTGGGATTGCATTGGAAATATTAATGCATTAATTTCATCTATATTACATTTTATTAGCTCTTCCACCTGTTCCAGTTTCATTAGTTGTTTCCTTTTGTCAGGGACTAATAATATCTGTGAGAAACAGTGGTCGAAGGTAATGTTACATTTTCCCAAATTTTCACTGTGTTGTACATATTTCACCGCGCTGCCGCAACTATGGAAAAATAATTATTGTGGATTGTTCGGACAAAAACAGGTTTTTAAATGGTATAATATGATGTATGATATTTCAATTTAAGTAGCAGTGTGACACCACAGGAGTTATTCAAAACAACCTGCTCTACTCTTAAAACTTGAAAAGTTATATATAAATAAACTGACGCGTGGAGTTTTTGTACGTTCTATCGCAAATTAACTATATATAATAGTGTGCACTGAGTCATAAATAAACACCTACGAAGATAATCACCAAACAGCGTGAACATTTTGATTCCGTAGCACAACGTGAAGGGAAGTTTAGGGAAGTTTACTCTTTACATTGCTGTATCAATCATTAACTGACAGGAAATATTGCTTTGGCCACTTTGCCGACCTATGTTGCCGAATAATTTATTTTCCTTGTGATTATTTCTTTTCTCTTCGGAAGCCTGAATTTTTTGCATATTTGCACACGCATGTTGTAATTATTTGTTTTACTCTGATAAACAGAAATTAGAGTACAAAGTACATCCGCTTCTGACATTTAAGTAATCTTACGATTAGCTTCGCCTCAATGCTTTGCAAAACTACGACCCGTTTCATGGTATGCGTAATTTCTCATTTTGTGTGCAATTTTGTTTTCTGAGGCAGAAGTTTCAGTCTTCGGCCATCTGCGTATGTATGCATTATTGACAAGTTATTTTATTGCAACTCTGTAACGTTCAGAATCATGTACCTATGCTGTTTGGTTGTAGTGGTTTTGGTTTTGTTTACATCACACTGATATAAACGAACATCTCCCTAAGCTGGCGAACACATTGTGACATAATGTGACATTAACCATATCCTCTTGTAGTTTAGTATCTTTGTAGAAACTTTTGGTTTCAGTCAGGTGATTCGTAATTTTTTAGCTTATAGCAACAAATATTACGTGACCAGCACATAATATTTTATCCTCCGACAGCGTATCCCTGCATTTCCGTTCACGTGCACACATCACTTGTGCTTTCATGTGTGAGCAAGGTAAGGCTGCGGCGAATAAGTACTTCCTGAATATTAATGCCAGCACAGCAATACTTTTTGCGTGAATATATATTATTCTTTTTATGTGCTTTACCTACTGAAATTGCATACCTGCGATTTTTCGTAGTCGTATTCTAATGCAGTATTACTACCCCGACAAAACAGAAGCCTGTTGCTTTCATTAAGTATTAACTTGTTCAATAAATTAGGTAGGTACATACTTGTAGGGCATTTCCTTTTTACGCATCATGGAACCTATCGGGCTAATATTGCGTTTTAGTAGTAGGTTCATATAATCATAAATATTATACCGTATCAGTTCGAGCCATGGTTGGCCTTGCTCAAATATTTGTATTTACTAGGTTAAGAAACGGTACTGTCAGGGAGCTAAACTTGAAAAACGACACAAGTGACAACGACTCCAAATAGAAATGAGAAAAAATAGGAACGATTTATTTCTATCATCTATTATGCAGCTATGTTGACAGCAGCAAAAGGAATAGGTAATTACATACATCATATGGAAGGCACTTGCAAAGGTTGGCACTCAAAACCATGTTTAACAGGTCTTCTGACTTGACAAATGTAAGTGTCACTGGGAAGGATTTTTATTTTGTTATTACAAGGATATCATGCATTTCGTCTGTTAATAGGTCCAAGTTCAAAGTGTATAATCGATATAAAAATAATTCTGTGGGTTTGTGTGGGGAGCGGATACTACAAGTGTGAGTAGGTATATACATTACAAGCCCCAGGGCAGTGATGTTATGTTACACATTGTCAGATGTGGTGCAGAGGGAGAAATACCAGAAGCCAAAGCCAGGGATGAGCAAGCAAGTATGTATCTACAAAGGCTCAGGTTTCGCTTTTCAGTTTCTGTGGTCTTCTAGTTTTCCACGTACCTAGTCGTTTCATCCTTACTTGCCCAAATGACACCAAAGATACAAAAGGTATTTTGTTAGCCGAACATGCTTTTCTGCTTAGGGATTCAGTTCAAACTGGTTAGCAGTTACCCATTTATCCCAAAATGGGATGTACGCGTTGTTAGGAAAAGAAAGTAAAATTTCATGTTGCTCACTTGAGATTAAAGTTGCCTAGTTGACGTTGAAAAATCCTGGAAAGTAGGTGGTTATTTGTGTAGCAAGTTTCACAAGTAAGTGTGAGAGTTAAACAGCTAAATATTCGTTTTATTCTACATGCGATACACACACCACGTTCATCTTTTAACTCTAAGTTTATTTTTTAAGAACATTCACCACTTACTGTGTAGTTTTATTTGTCTATTCCGTTTTTGTAGTTTATCCATTTTCTATCTGTGCTGTATATGTAGCACTATGTAATTAAACTCCTTATCTGTTGTATTCCACTGGTTCCTAGTCACCAGGATTGCTACGTCATCAAGATATGTAGATCTTGAAAATTTATAGTTGTTCTTTGGTTTTCTTGCACTAAACTGAGTCTGCCAGTATAAAAAACTTCCTTTCGTGACCCTTTTCCATGTTTGTTTTGCAGTCTGTGAGACACATCGAGTATTCAAACAATGCTGACCCAGCAGTGCGTTGACAAATAACCAAACACTAAAAGAAACGAAAGTTGCGTTTGTTGTTGTTCTAATCTTGCACTCAGCAGATTGTTATCTTCACTTATGTATGTTTGCGCTTTTCTTAATTTTCTGGATACTACTTTAGGCTTAGTTAAACCTTTCATGCTTATTTTTCTATTCAATTAAGTATTGTTTATTCAACTTTAACCATTTAACCTTCAGTTCATTCATTAATAAATTGCGAAATATAAGTCTACCTCCGCGAAACAGTAAAGAAAAAAAGATGATACAAATTGTGAAGAAACAGAAGTTGTAATTTAATGCAGAATGAATTGAAGCAGACGACGCACGGACAAACTGATTTTTTTTTTCACTACACATGCCTTTTGTATATCTCATAGTCTCTTATTCCAAAGAAAGTTCATTGTCAGTGCTTACAAATCTACCATTCAATTTTTCCTATGCAACTTGAGGGATTAGGAGCTGGATGTGGATGCTCATTAGTTTTTAGTTTCAGTAATTAATTATGCAACCTTTTTTATGAACGCCAAATGAATACTCTAACAACTAGCAACAGTCTGTACTAGTTTCATCCATTCGAAGATTTTAAGACATTATTCCCAAATCATTGATATGAATTTGGGCTTTCATTCGAATGGAACGTCAAAGTCAAACCTACAACCCAAGACCTTTGTTCAAATGGTATTCTGCTTGTTTGTGTCAAGAACAAAAGTTAATAATTATTATACTTTGAATTCGCAAGGACCGCTGACAAGTCGGTGCGATAATTGACAATGGACGTTTCTCTGTGACCATGGACTCGGGTACAAAATATCACGGATATATTCAGAACTAGCGCCACTAACTTTGAAATACGTTTATCATCATCATCAGGCACCATTTAATGGTTTACATCACAACCAACCGACTTTGCGTTTTGATTCTCCATTGTCAGAGGAAATAGCTATTACTCGGTTGTAAATTGCTTAAGTAGTAGAACAAAAGAGATAATTTGTAATGCTAATCCAAGTTGAATATTTATTCATCTTGCTCTGTCGCTCATCTTGATGACAATTTGTGCTCTTTCAATTACGTTGTCGCACGAGAAAAAACTTGGGTGTGTTTTGTCAGCGTGTTCGAGAGTCTACTGTAAATCATGGTTGGGTATCTGAGTGCCTACTTGGTAATAGTATATTCAAGTGGCTTGCAGATTTCTGTGACGTGATGAATGTATAGGCTTGTGAATGCGCAAAAACAGTTTAACCTCACTATCATGTCTCATCCTCAGTTACACCAGATGTTAGCCTTGTTATTTATTTTCATTTTAATCGGGGATGAGAATTTTAAATGCATGATGCTCGGGGCATGTAATTATACGTCCACGCTAGATGAAGCTGTTCTAGGCCTTTTCCCAAGCAGATTAAGTTGTTAGTCTGCGTTGAATATGGTTTTGGTTCCATTTTGTAAAAGTGATTATTTTGATTTTAATTGATACGATACAGCTTTCTGGAACAACCCAAACATTGCACAGGAATTATTTATTTAAATTGTACGCTTGAATTTTTTCCACTTTTTTTCAATTCGTGATTTAGTCTAACCAATGCATGTAATGTATGCATTTGACTATAGCAAGTATAGATACTGAAGTACAAAGATGTATCGATCCTCAGACTTTATGCACGGGAGAAATCAATGTTGCAATGCAATGCAATGGCATTCAATGCCATGCCACCCATATCCCAGTATAGAGATCATAAACTTTTAATTGCTTTTGCATTCGATTGCGTAATCAGAATAATGTGATCACGGGAGGAGCTGGTACTAAGCCTCAATTTATTTGCTAATTCTTCGTGCGTAAATTGCTTAGTGAGATTAAAACTGGGAGTAACACATGTACCTACATATCGTAAATATAAGGCAGGTGCACCTTTACAGATAAGTGTTCAAGTTACTTAATTATGATGAGACTCGGTCGTCATAAAATTCCCTTTTCTTTTCTATTCTACCAAGGCAGATGCAGTTTGTAAATAGAAATTGTGATATTACACAAAGTAGGTATATATCTACCAGTAGAGTGCAATGGTTGATGTTGATACCCCTTTTAGAGTGTAGGTTTCTAAGAATTCATTATTTTTCGCTGTCTGCATGAACATGGAAGTAAATGGTTAAATTATCTAGAAAAATAGTACTTATTTCCATTTGAATTAGCCGTTGATTAAAAAAATACAGCGTTAAGCTGATGTAATTGATAGCCGTGTATGAATAAAAATAGATGTTTGTAGCAGTCCAAACGAGTATATAGATACATAGGTATCACCACTTGTGTAGACTTTAAACCACAGTTAATTTAAACATATGTAGGTATGTACGTATAGTTTTACTTCTATAAATGATTCGTGTTCAGCAAGCTCAAGTATCTTATGCAAATTCTTTGTATGTATGCATGCATATAAGATGAACTTGCTTAGGAATGACTTATGCAAAAATAAAATTATCTCGGTTCTCACAAGCATTGCCCACACCCTATACAATCACATTGTTTTATGCCAGATTGCAAAATGATCCATGGTCGTGGGAGTGGGATGAAAAAATAAAGAATTAAAAATTTGAAAAATCAAGTTACTGGTGGCCTAATCTGAATCTGACTAGTGACAAATAAACTACATGCTGCTGATATGGTAAACTGTGTGAAGTATTTTGAAATATTAGAAGTAGGGTCTTTGGGTGGCATAGAAAGACAGAAAATTGGGCATGATCCCCCGCTTGAAAATACTCGTGTATAAATCGCAGGAAAGGGTTCATCTGATGCTTAAGCGAATCAACCTTGGCGCATGTTGTTGCTGGTAGAAGCCATATAACAACTCTGAGCTGGATCAAAGTTGCCTTGCAACTTTTTTTCTGTAAAGGTCAAGTTTTGTCGAACTATTTTCTGTATAAAGTGTAAAACTACTTGATACACAAAATGTGCTCAATTCACCATTCAGTTGTGAATTGTGAGCATGAGAAACGCCCTATTCATAATCAGATGTGAATTGTACTAGGAGATCTTCCTTTTTCCCTCAAAACATTGACAGTCAAAATGGATGGGCTGTATCACACACAGGAACTTGTGAACGTATTTTTTAGCCTCGACAAAATGTAAACAACTGCAATGGTTGACGAGGATTTTGTTTATTTGTTAAGCGTCAGACTATCTTTCGTTAAAGGGAAGTAGGTACCCAGTATTTATTTATATACTAGGTGCTGCTCAATAAGGCACTTGCTGTGCTCCACACTGTATTATTCCATCTAAGGGTAAATACAGTAGGTATTCATCTATGAGGAAGAAATGAGACTGAATAAACTGAATAGCCACCAAAAGTCTAGATAGCAAATGCGCAAATATTATTTAGCTCAAACGCATTGTTGCTCTAACGTATATTATCATTACTTTTATATGTCACATCCTACAAAACAAGCATTTTAAAGTATTCAGTCTATTTGTACCGCTATCTTCAACAATTTTTCGCATTTACATGTAAGTCCACTTACCTCTATACTATCGATCTGTAAATGAATAGTGTGGTAATCTCATTACGTATAAATAATTAAATACATTTTCAGGTGGTAGTTTCGAACCATTTAGGGTATATTGAAGTGTGGATTGATTGTTGAACTACTTTTCATAATTATCCACTTCCATATTTGTAGCTGCTATTGAATTCGAATGATAATATGGTTATATCATACATACTTACGCATCAGAAGCAAACCTGTCTTCTTTCGTGCATGGTCCATATTATTTTGTTAGAAATCCTTCGGCTTTCACTGAAGAAACGTGGAAGTAAAGATGTATGATAATTATAATATACCTACTAACACGCTTGTGCCTAGTACATTCAGGCACTTAAATCACTTTACTTGCTACGTATATGATGTACAGAAAAGTGTGGGAAACGTTTTTATTTATGCATACATGCTTACTGTCCAGAACTTCCGAATTCGTGACAGTTTAGCCATTAAGTTTCCGTTGTGTAAACTGAACGAGCCGCATTTGTACTGCAGACATGCATACTCAGCTTTTACATTACTTCCACGTATGGAGCCGCAAAAATGTTTGACTAATTCCTGTTGTGATGAAATGAATGTTATGCACAGTTATTAAGTTGAAATGCCCAGCAATAATGCTTGCGTTTCCTCTAAACCTGGACACGTCATGACTGAAAATTTGACCTTGGTAAAGGGAAATGGAAAACGTCTGGATTTATTATTAACCATATATGGGTGTGATGCAAAGGTGCCGATATGATGACAACTTTTTCTTGTCCTCTGTAAATATTTTCCGTGCAATGCTGGCGATGACTGATAAAAGCATTTGTAGCGTATACCTATATCCTTACTCATTGTGCGTTTGATGTTGCAAGAAGAAATAACGAGGATAAGTATTGTTAGTCTTGAGCTGTAAGTCCTGTGTAATGCTGCACAGTAATGAATATACTTCTGACTGAGCATGTTGAATCTAAGCGATTCAGTTGAAGGCTCGTGCAGGAAAACCAATAGAATCTCTCTGCACTTTAAATTACAAGCAGAGAAATAATTAATGAATGTGGTATAGTAATACTGTGTCCTCGAAGAAAAACAGCAGCTATGAAGATTACATAGGTGCGTCGAAGTGTACTATCCTAACGTTGAATTTATTAGTACTGAAGAGAGAGAGAGAATCAAAACGGAGAAAACTTCTTTCTGAAAATAAGGAAAGTAAGTAGCTATACCCGCGAATCGTTGGCGTGCTGCATGCGGGGAGTTGAAAGACGAGGACAAATGTTATCGATTACGTACCAAAGTATTAATGTAAAATTACGTCTTGAATGACATTGCATGGTCAGTTTTTTCATGCGATGTCAATTTTCTAAGTCCGAAGTAATGAAAGTAGAAATTGAAATGCAGGCATCGAGTAAACAACCACGCAAGGTTACGGGAAAAAATAAATGTGTACCTTTGAAGCTCGAGAAATGCCCAAAAAAATATTGACTACAGTCGTCGTCGGCATTATCTGATTACTATTTATTTATCAGAATTGTCGAGTCTTAAGTTGATCTGTTGATTTCCAATGACAAGTATGTTAGTAGGTATGCAAAAGATTTCAAATTAGTTTGTATAACGCGTACACAGTCGTAAACTGGGAGCATGAATGACAATATTTAGTCGTTGATAATGTAATTATTACCGGTAGCTTAATTTCATGAAGTTACCTTAACTAAAGCTTAAGGAAAGTCTGTTTCCAATATAAATACTACTGCAATACATCACGCTGTTTTCTGCTCTAATTTAAATACGTATCTACATTGAGATTACTAATTCTGCTGCGTTCGTATGAAGTTATTGTTAATTGTCCAGATAGGCTTAACAAATTGATATTTTATTGTAAGTCATGGTATTAATACTGAGTGGTGACAATGAAGTATTGCCGTTGAAATAAAATTCAAAAAATGTCTAACAGCCTGACAGTCCATGTGCATTCAAAACTGCCAACTCACCCACATTTCAATGGAGTACACATTACACTACACGGTATGTCTACAGTCATTATTCTCATTAAATCCAGTGTTCGTATTCACATCAATTAGTTGAAATTTAAGTGGTTATCAATGAACTGCGGCCATTGTTGCTGACTGTGCATTATAATATGCTCCTATATCAGTAGCGCTTTAACCGTCCTAATTGCGTGTAGTGAGCTGAGCTATTTTCGACAGTCGACTATGTCAAAGTCAGCATGTTCTCTGTCGTGCTCTTGGAAGGTCTGCCATTGCCGTTGAAAAGTATCTCAATGTTGAATATGAAAAATGTGAACAGCTGTAAGCAGTAACTATTTAAGGCATGCGAAATTGTAGAAATATTATGAACTTCTTTGTGGAAAATACTGCAAGATCGTGTTCAAAATTGGAGCAAAAGTCGCAGAGGGGACGTATCATAATTCGTATTTTGTGCTGCAATGCTTTGAAATATGTAGGTGCCCATATTCATGGATCTACATACGTAGGTACGTAGTTCTATACACCGGGTTCATGGCTGATATGTTAAATTTTTTCTGAGGACTAACAATGCTTTGTATTCAATTATACGCCAAATTATAGTTAGGGCATGTATTTCACAGCGAAAAGAATATAGTGCACAGCACTACAATCATGTTCGTATACAATCAATGTTCGAATTTGTAGTAAAATGTAATTCATTTTCTTAACGATAAGAAAACTACCTCAGGGCATGCTGCTACTTTTATTCAAATAACCATAAGCATGTACCTATCTACTTATAGTAGGTAACTTGCATTTGCTTATGAATTATACATGTACATAGATATATTTCAACAACCAGTATTGTACACTTGCATTAGCATACAAATGCACATGTAATCATCATGTTTTACTCCGATAGCCAACATACGCTGCAGCAAAGTGCTTAACCTAACTGCTTTATGACTTTCTAGTTTTTATATGCAAATTCTAAAACTGATCTTAGATTTTCATTAGTAATTAGGGGTTTTTCTTTTCCTATTTTCCTGTGACCTCCAAAACTACATAGCGCACTGGGACAAGTTGTGTCACAGAAGACAAACTTGTTTTTGTGGGTGTTTACGTATAAAACTAGCTGATTTTGGCTGGAGCAAGAACGAAAGATGTCTAATCGTGAAAAAGATGTAGATTTCAGTAATTACACTTGCAGAGAATTTTTATCTCCACCTTTGCTTTTACTGCATATTTTTCTATTTACGTTGATGACCCCTTCCTCAACTGTTTGAAAGAATACGGAGGCAAACGAAGCAAATGCTTGGATTGCAATGCAGTACACTTAAGCTTCCGGTTTTTACTGTGAAACATTGGTTTGGAAGAACTCTGATGTATTTTAAAAAGTGAAGAATTCATTCACAATTATTTTACCTGGTAATATTTAAATCCTTTGAGTGATTTGTTGATCTCTGCTAGTATTCAACATTCGTAGAATGAGTGATGTGGTGGTTTCACTGAAATTAAATTTATCTTTCAATTATAGTCAGGGAATTGTATGTAGTATTTGAGTAAACAAATTATTGTACGCTCCGATGCGCTGGCTAGCAAAAAATCTAGTAGATACATGGAAAATGCACATATCTACATACCTAGGTACATAATTATATGAGAAATTCCTTCCCCGAATTCTGTAAGAACTGAGGCAAGGTTGTGGAAGCTAGTATATAGGTATACTTGCATAATGCCGTTATGGCTTATAAATCATGTATCGTCCAATTGAGTGCGTGTAATTTTTGAATATCTTGGACAAGCAACTGTCGGCGTAAATTATAAATAGGCCATTTTTTCACTTGCGTTTTCTTGAGTTCGCAGGTTCTTCTTATTTATTGTATGCCCGAGGAAATTTTAGTCAAGAAAAGGAAGCTTTCCTTCCTTCTTGTTGCTGTACTTTGTTTGCTGCAGGGATTTTACATGACTTCATACCTATTATATTGGTGCAGCATGCAACAGCGTGTAATGACAGCTAAGCATAATAATTATATCAAAGCATAATATAGGTAATATATTCTTTAATTTGAATTGTTGCAACTCATTAAAATGGGTAGTCTGAATTCTAAGCACACAAAAATGAAGTAGGGGTTATTATTGAATAATTTCGACCTTACTCAGGTTCTTATACCCATCTGTCTACTGAGGTAACTCAAAGGAAACGCGAACCACATCTTGTTACTCCACAATAATTTAATTACAATTATTGGTTTCTTGACATAGTTTGTCTGCGGCTATAGGTATTACTATGCTCTGAAGTATTGTGTGTATACTTCAGAGGAAGATTGTTGAACTTTCTAGTGTGAAGTGGGGAAGCAACAATTAGGTATGCACGCAAGATGAGAATATGGTTGAGGAAGTATATATTTTGAATGGATGTGAATTTGAAAGAAAGTTAATATTCTAAATGGATGTTTAGTAAATACGACCGATTGATTTTTTCTGCACTCTCTTCTGTATTACTCTCCTAAATGGATGGGTTGTGAATTCGGTGAATTGAGTTTCGGGTTTTGCTGTCCGTGGCAGCATGAAAGAAAGCTGGTGGTCTGTGTTTCTCGAAGCACTTCCTCCTCTCTTGTACTATTGTTTATTTATAACCTATATGCCTACCTACGTAAGTTACATTGAATCGGTGAGCGTTTGTGCATGTAGCTTCTTATAGTAAATTGACTTGATGTGACCCTAATAGTATAAAGGTTTACTGTGCCGGCTGCCGTTGTAGTGCATTGTGCATTATTGTTCATAAATTTATTGTAGACCTGGATGTGGATTGCACAGTCGTTCGAAACAGATGCATACAATATGTTGTATGTATAAATGTACATGTTTCAATGTGTATACGTAGTTCAGTTTGTTTCATTTATAGTAGGTGGTAATCCACTGTGTGCATCAAATGTATTAGCAATGAAATGTTTACCTATTTGAATTTTTGACCACAGAGGAAACAAACAAAGGTGTCGGGGGTTTTGTGCTTTTATATAGAGAGACTGTAATAGTCTCATTGTGCTCCGAGTTACAATATAGGCAATAAAAAACGGTCTATTTTGCAAAACTTTTGTCAGGCAGTAGACCAGACCCAAATCCTTTGTGCCTTTTTGTTGTGTCTGTTTGTCTTACTTTCAACTTCGGGCTTTCTAAGGCGGTTATTTCGGTCTTTTTCTTTGGACAGTTCAGCATTCATCCACCATTTTCATCTTATAAAGAACTTTGGCTTATGAATTATCTTTAGTACGCATGCAAAATTGCAGTAATGGTGCCTGGCAAAATTCTAGTCATTGTCCTGTATATTGGGATAACTAACATTTATGTATTACTACGTGAAAAAATGCCGGAACAGTTTGCCCTAAATTGATGATTTACTGATCTGAAACTTCAAATCTTAGTCCAAAATAATTATCACTATCGAAATATTTCAAAGACCAATGCTTTGGTAGGTGCCTGTACTCCACCTTCACAAATTAGCACGTGTAATAAAAGTAAAAAAAAAGTTTTATAAAGCGAAAGCGAATGCATTTATATATTTTTTAAGTTCTAGTCCTTTTCCAAGTAAGTTGCATAGATATATTTGAATAATTGTGACCAACTTTCTTAGAGAGTTCTGAAAATCTCTAGTTAAAGCTTCTGATGTCGATACTGATTAATGCAGAATGAGCTTGTTGTTGTTTGTGAATGTATCTCCTTGTAATTAATTACACAAGCGATGAGGGCTGCATTTGGAGCCGTATTAAGACACATTGGTCGCAATTTAGGCAGACAAATATGGATAATGGCAATTGTAGTATGTATGTATCTTCATAAGTAAAACTTATTAATTAATACATACATAAAACACGCTTCTATGCCAATTTATTGACTGACAGCATTACATTACAACATTCGTGGCATAGGTGGTAGCATGACAACAATAAAAAAAGTCAAACATCAAAATTGCTTCAAATTATCCTCTCCTCTACAGGTAGGTAGTAAGACTTTCACAGTAATGTACTTAGTGCAAAGATGCTACTGCTTTTGTTTCAAGATTAAATTGCACTGGAAAGTACAACTTTGCCTGTAGGAATCCCTATAAAATTACATGACTTCTACAATTACGCTGTACATAATTCCTTGCATGTAAGGATCCAAACAGGTAGTTTTTGCTCAAAGAATGAGTGAGTTTGTGCAGCTTCGTGCTCACAGGAGAGCAAAAATATTTTGTCTACAACATGACAAGTAGGTACCTATCTAGATATTTAACTGCTCACCAGATTTTCAATATATCATCTTCACTTTTTCTTTATCTGTCGACTCCTATCGTGCGAACATTACCAGTGCATATTGCATATTCCTTTTTATGAAAAGGCACATTATATTTGCCGTATAAAGTCAGAATATAGAATGAGAATGACATTTGAAAAGTGAATTTCTTTGCTTTCAAATTAAGAATAAATTCCTGGTGTGTGCATTATTATTCGTATGTACCTAGGTATATTGGGCGAGTACGTGTGCTTCATTTTCGTTTTCGTAACACAAGGTGGAATACACGTTTATGGCTAAAACCTATGCGATTGCTAGATATAATTATATCATGTCCCCATATTGTGCCTTGTACAACTCTGGTTTTATGATAGGCAGTAACTTGCTGTAACTGATTTTCTTTATCCTAACAATTGTGTTACGATACTCAGATGCTCATAAATTTTCAGTGGTGATTTTTTGTTCGTTTTTGTCATCGTATGGACTTTCGATGCGGGGGGTGATGAGGAAGCGTGATGTGCTTATTTGCACAGTGTTTGACAGAAGTCTCGATCTTTTCCCATCAAATGTACTAATTCGATCAAACATGCACTTCTGTCCTGGAAGCATCGATCGTCTCATAACTCGGACAAAGTTTTTGCACAGATTCGCATGCTTTACATGGTGGGTGAACACGTATATTCGTAATTACATTCGTAGATAGTGAATATTGTTGAAAGCAACTGCGAATTTTCTCATGGGATTAATCTTCTACCCGTCACAGTCCAACCAACTTCCAACATGCACATATTTTTGCACTACTTTTGTCAAAATACTAGGCACATTTTTACAAGCCTTTTAAAGTGTAATCTACATCTTTTGGGCTATTTTTCTTATTTAGTTCTACTGAACTACTAAGCCGTGGAATAGTTAAAAATAGTAGCTGTAGTCTATCTGCAACAGAGCTTGTGGGTCAACTATTGAATTAATATTTATGTAGAATGGTAGTTTGGATATTCCAATGTGTTTTGGCATTCAAGCACAGAGTACGCATGAATGTCAAAAGTGCGTGCAAGAGCATTCGGTGTGTAGGCATGTGGGTTTGCTCTGTTGTATATCTCTACACCTTTAGCGTATTGGGTTGACTTCCAAGTGCTCTTAAACATTAAACTCGTAAGCCGTAGTCATAATCGTGGTTGACTCGTGAAACACATCGTGTAGTGAAGGTAAGTAATAAATAATAAATAATAAGGACAGGCGAGCTCGTAAGATTACTCGAAAAGTTGAGAATACCAACAGTAAAAGTTGTGAGGATAAGTAAGCTTGACATGGACTGCTTTTTGATTTTTATTAACAACGACGGCTACTGACAAGTCAGGGTTTGCCACCACCGTCGTAGAGATACACACACTGTCTATCTAATAACACTAAGTACCGTCACCGTAGAAATGTTTGCACACAATTTTGTGGACTTAAGTATATGCATGATCAACTTCTAGTGCTCCCATAATTCTTACCAAACGCTGAACTATAAAAACCAATAACAATTATTATTATTATTATTATAATATATAAGTAGATAATATTTCTTCTTCAAGTTTGAACCTGTATAAAATGCTTATAAACCTTCGGGCTACAAACACTGCCTACATTATAAATAAT
>JAAXYX010001116.1:0-26227 GCA_036851915.1 Ptenothrix huangshanensis
CACTGTCCGAGGTCAACCCAATCCACGATTATCTTTTTCGTTGATAAGAAGAGTAGATGAGTATGAGAAGAGTAGGAGATGAATTAAAATGAGTAAAGACGAGTAAGAGTTGTCTCAAAAATCATCTCGAGATGAGTTAGCAAAATTTTGTCACCTCATCTCGAGATGATTTCTAAGACATCTCTTATCTGTGTTACTCGTCTTTACCCATTTTAATTCATCTCCTACTCTTCTCTTACTCATCTTATCAACGAAAAAAATAATCCTGGATTGTAAATCGCTTACTCATCTTAAGGTGAGTAAGAGATGGGTTGACTTCGGAGAGTGTACACAATGTATATATATACATACGTATACAGGTTTGAAAAGTTCGAAAATTTTTTAAATGTAGGTAGTTGATAGCATATAGTATAGGATGCAATTGAAATTCCATCCAAGTCTACATAAATATCTTCGCCTAGTAGTAAATTAAGTTCTAAACATCTCATCTAGAAATAGCGATATTTGGTTTCGACTTTCGACATCGAAAAAAGTGGAACTGACTAAAGTTAATGACTCGCTGCAGCTTTTTTTGATTTTTTTTCTACGTTTATTTCTCGCACTATCATCATCGAACATTTTATGAACAAATAGTAGTACTGAAAATGTTTATGATTAAGGTTGTATGTACTTTGCTTCGTTAATCATTCATTTTAAAAATCGAGATTTCGAGCGAAAAATTCCAGATTTTACCCCTACACGTAAAGGTCATAATGCTTTCATCGAGAGCAGGAGTAACATCATATGCCATGTACTTTAAACAATCATTGTCGAAAGATGGAGGATAAAGATTTTGGATTTACGCATGTTTTATCTAGCATTTTTGGCTGTGTATTAATTCTATTGCAGTCTTTGTAACTTAAATTATTAATTAATTTGTCACTCATGCTCCGTAACTGCTAAAAAATAAATTTTGAAATATTAACCTTTGAAATAATGTCTGAATGTCTGCTGGCCTAATGTCGGTAACGCACCATTTCGTTGAAGAATTTACGACTTATAATTAATCCTACTATCTTGAAAAATGGGCATGTTCGATGTAAACTTCCATTCGCTGTCCTGTCAGACGGAGTACCCTTTCAATAAGTCGTTTTGTTAATGTTCAAGGCCACTTTATAGACATCTAAAAACATTCTACCCATTTGAAGTTCATAACTTCATTCAATTCATTTATCAAATTTTTACCTATACCTATACTGAATTTAGGCGATAAGAAAGCGCAAGATACGTAAACAATGCAAACTACAAACTAATTTGAATTTGAAGAAAGAATCATGCTGGAGAAGATGGTAACATATTTTATGTATGGGATAAGACAGGAATATAATAACTGAAGTGCGAAGGGATAAGGTAATTCTGCACAGGTACATTATTTCATAGAAGTAATAAAATGGAAAATACACGTCAAAATTATTGTGCTCAAGTGAGCTTATTGCTAGTTTCATACTTGCCTAACTTTAAACTAGACAATTATAGGAGGTATGAATAAAATAGCAACTGGCTAGGTAAATAATGTATGATGTATTCGTACGAAACCATCTAGGTATTAATTAGGATTTATTAGGTCAGGTGAAATGTTGTAGCAAGGGATATTATTAAATTTGTTTTCCAAAAACCAGGATCTTTTACTAACATACGATACCTACGCAAAAGGTTCTATAAACTTCCCTAGCATTTCACCGAATATTGAGCTCAGAATTTTGACCAGTAAGTTCGAAAAAATTGTTACTGCTTTTCTTTTTCTGGCTATGTAAACCAGCATTAAGATTTGCCCGAATATGAGTTTTTAGAGGCGAGATGATGGCGATGGGTCCTAGTTTAGGGAGCAATTTTTTGCAAGGTATTAATATATTATTATAGGGTTTTATTGCAGTTGAATATACAAGTACATACACAAGTACAGCTCAAAGACAATGATTGCAGAACTTGAAAATAGTACAGACTAATTTTGATAGTAATTTCCAATTAAAAATTTGCTTATATCACTAATAAAATGTACAATGGAAAATGGAAAAACGAAGAAGCCCAAGCGACAACAACTGCGCAGTGGAGTGAAAGAGAAATAGATGTATTTAAATAAAAGAAATAAAAAAAATAAAATAAAATCCCAATATATAATTATTATAGCTTTATGCATTAAGGCTCATTTTCACTTCACTTTATATAGCTGCAAAAGTGAAAGTACAACTTCGTTGCCATAGTCAACATTAGGTAACTATGGCTACAAAGTAGATCTTTAACTTTAACTTGGACGGTAAAGTGAAGTCAAAATGAGCCTTTAGATGTTCTTATGCAGTTTGCTAATGACTCTTATTTAGTAACATAATTAATGTTGGTATAGTTGATCTTCTATAGCGCTCAGTTTTACATTTAATTGGTTGATATTTACCATTATTTCGAGTTGACCTGACATTCAGACGTTCAAATGGTGCGAGCCAATTCGAGTACCTATCTGACACAGTTAATGACAATATGGGACACTATTTCGAGCTCATGATATGAAACTATTTTAGTAAATAATTTAATTTTAGTAATTCTATTAATTACATAACTACATATATCATTCAACTAGTTTTCAATAATTATTTACGGCAATTCTTTTAAACTTGCTATTGAGAATGTAATGATGTATGCACCATGGTGGGTTCATAAAACCCGTATGAAAGCGCATGGAAATGTGAGACCTCACCAGTAGGTAATTACACTAATTACTTGTGATTTGCGATAGCTGGATTGATGATGATTAAATGGTAGAAATGTAACGATCAGAATGGGAGGAACATGTGACGAAATAGGAAGCCAGCAGACCGGACCATTATTGCATTGTTAATCCCAGAATGTACTGCTAGTTGTCAGTAGCTGTCACTACGAACTCTTGAGCTCTGTCGAGAGCTGTTGCTTGCTGAAGATACAGCGTGCGGCATTGATTAGCCGTTGAATCATCCAACCAAGGAGTGGAGCAGTTACATTTCTCCTTGAGTGCGGAGGGTGAGCGAGGATTGTATCGAATGGACATTTATTCTCAATTTGTGAACTGTAAATTATGTACAGTGTACATTGTACACCACACGTAATTGGTAATTACTTATTTACTACGTACTAATGCACTGAATAGTGAGTTGTGTTTGTACTCCACTGTTCCAGTTTCCAGTTGTTGTTCTCGTCAGGGTGGGGAACGCAAGCCGTTGCTAGATACAAACCTCTATGGTAGCGTCCTTTCACTTAATACCTTCCAGTGGGAAATACAAAGCCAGCAATCCAAGGCGGCAAGGTAAAGGGATTCTAAGATTTGGATAGTCGGCGATTTTGTCTTTTCAACCATTTTCACATTTCTTCACTAAATTCCTCTTGTTCACATTAAGTCAATTCCTAGTTAGTGCTCCAGCATGCTCTATCGTGGCCTTAAAGATCACCAAGTGTAATCACTGTCAGGAACTACTTCGGTTATATCGCTAGTTTCAATTCCCATTCCTAGAATTAAGTGCAGTCTCTTCCATATCACGGACACAGATTTCCAAATTCCAAACAGCCATATTCGGCCTCGACATTCAACATTGCATCCTTCAGTCGCAGTTATTAAGTAGTTACATTGGTATTTCGAACTGTCTGCGTTAACAATCTAGATTCCAAATTTCTCAATCATCAACCTCTATTGGTGTATTTGTGCCAGTTGACATTGACCGACTCGGTTGAAGTAGGTAAGTTCATTTGCTATTTATTTATTTAGGTATATATATATATAAATTTATTTATTTCAGTGCCTGTGCCTACCACCTACGTATTTTATTAAATGGTGGATGCAAGGACAACTAACTGTATCTGTGAACTGTAAAAAATAAATGTCTATAATACACTCATACACTATATATTATACACTAATATCAGTACTGAGAATTAACGGCAAAGACTTAAAAAAATTTTTATTCCGTATATATATCATGCCTGTTTCACACAACAGACAGCAGATGATAATGATGTAACACCATGTTAAAATTATTGTTAATCTTGGTCTTGGTTATAGCCTAGCCTGGTGTTTTGTCACATGTTATGTTGATTTGTTGATTCTTACGGTTTATTGTATGGGAATCGTTCGGATTTTGGATTTCGCCTGAACGATTTCATATGAATGACATAATTGCACTACATGCGAGATTAAAAATATATAGGTACCGTTTATTTCATAATCTGTGCCCGATACTTCGTCCGGTTCTAATGACTGTTGACAGTTAATCATTTTAGATAATAATATAGTGGTAAAGATTGATGAGATGTTGTTTCATCATTCATTATGACATTTGAAGAACTTCGCTTCCCTTGCCTAAAGCTCGGTTTTCTCATGTGTGAATTGCATTATTGTTTAAGGGTTCGTTAAATAAATTCACAGATGGTTTTTTTCAGAGGCAGTCATAATGTCAACTGTGAAGAATTTTACTAACGGAGATCAAAGCAACGATCGCATTGAGGTTTCAGCAGAGGATGCTGCTACCGATGAACTGAATGATCGATCGTCATTTCCACCTTCATGGGCTATATGTGTATCGTGTAAATTAAAGCCTAAAACACCGGATGTAGTCTGCTTACCATGTTTCCACATTTGCTGCTCCGAAGAATGCATGAACAAATTATTTGAACAACCCGGAGGTAATGGGTAATATTTTCCTGTTGAAAAGCAAATAATATTGACTTATGTCTTTGTTGAATTTGAATTTCTGGTATCATATTCGAGTTTGAGGATTTTAATTTTCACCTTGTGCACAGACATTTCATCCTTCAGTTCCATTAACCATGTAGCGTCACATTCCCAACATTCATTCTGGGCAATTAATCGTTGAACAACTGGTGGGAGGGGAATAATTAGAGGGGAAATTATTACCCCAATATTCAGTGGTACAATATACTATTTTATTGGTACAGGGATATAATTGACGAGCGGGATTATTAAAAATTCAATATCTTATTCCGTGGAAATGAAAAGAGGCGAGTAATGATAGAAAGTTTTGCGCCACTACTTTGTTTAGAGAACCTCTTGCATCAGTGCTCATGAGAAGGAGAGTAGGTAGTATGTAAATGATTTTACTGGAGCGTATTCCATAATTCGGTTAATTTCTCGTCTCTTTTAGCATCCTTCTGTCCCGAATGTTACGTGGTTGCAGATAAGAACACAATACATGCGTGTTCATATTTGAATGATAATTTGGAGCCGTTGGTACCGAAAGACGATAAACTGAAAGATAAAACTTCTCACGAAAATCAAATATGTCGTTCATGTGTTCGAGACGCTGTTGCTCACCGTTGGTGTCAGGATTGTCAAGAATTTTTATGCTCATTCTGCTGTGAGGTAAGTGATTTTTTTGTTTTCAAATTGAAAGTGAGGGTATGAGCATTTAGTTTTTGTTTTTAATCCAAAGATTCTTTAACATTTATTTAGCATCATCAGTACGGAAAGGCTACTCGAGGACATCGGCTGGCCCCCACTTCTGAAGGTATTATCGAACTAAGTGACGGAAGTGAAGCATCTATACCTGATCGTAAGTGCCAGCTTCACTCCGAAGAAGATCTGATATCATTCTGTGTAGACTGTGAAGCTGCTCTGTGCACTGTTTGTTTAATTCGTCATACTGGTCACAACTGCAAATCGTTGGAAGATTTTGCAACTGATGTAAAAGAAAAGTTTTACAGTGGGCTTGATCATATCAGGTGATTCAAGCGTTGATGTCATGATATTTTATATTTCAGTATGTGCTCATTTTCAGTAGTGGTAGTATATTCCTTTTTAACTCATTCCTTAAAAATGTATAACTTTCAGAATTATCCATGAGAAATGTGAGTCTGCTACCAAAGCTTTGGAATCCAAGCTCAACTTTATTTTGACGGAACAAAAAGCTTATCTTCATACTGAGGCCAGGGCTTTTTTCAAGCGGTAAGGTTATTTTAAACGGGTTTGAATGTTTAATAATGACATGACATACTTAATAAACCAATATTCTTGTGACTTAAACAGAACTGGCTAAAGATGAAATAAATTTTAGGTTGATTGATACTTTGCTGCAACGTGAAATTCAACTGAGGAAAGACTTAGTGGAAACTACTTTAGCTAAAGCAAAAGAATTGAACATAAAAAAGGCCAAAACGTATTCGATTTCAAGTCAGTGCGTGCAGTATCTAACTATTGCAAAAGAAATCGTAGACAAAGGCTCCGTCTGGAATATCCTACAGCATACTCAGTAATAAATTGTATTTTTGAAGTAATATTATTATTTTTCAGTTTTTAATAAATATCCTGCTATAAGCACATTATTTGTTTATTTTTTAGTTATATCGAGAACCAGTTCAAGGAATTGGATCCCATGTACGAGGTATTAATGAACGAAGCGAAATATGATAATTTTGTAGAAAAGAACTGGGCCTTTCATATTGACAAGACTCCTGTAGAGCTTGCTGAAAAGTGTAAGTTTTCATTTATTTTTATCAAACTTGGGAATGAGGATTTTAATCTCTTGGTTCCTATTGATTTATATGAGTAGTATGTCCTTCATTCAACAATGCACATTTTGCTTCCTTTTTGTGTTGCTTTTGTTAGGGGACTTTTTAATGAGGTGTGTGATAATTTGAAAGAGAAAATGAACGAAATCAAAAGTTTCCCTCCCCCTGCATTACATAAATTCCTCCTTATTTGTATGTACAACAGCCATATTTTATCTACAATTTTGTGTTTCAATCATATGCATTTTTTAGGTATACAATCAATGTGTCACGCAAGGTATAAAAATACAGCGCGGGAAAGTCCTGTTAAGGAGTTGCATGCCGTGGCGACCGCTGTTGTTCAAGCCAGCGAGAGTAAGCCTGAGCAGCCAATGGAAGTTGAAAATGAACGTAAGTATGAGGTACTTTTTTCTGTAGTTTGCACAATTTGGAGTTAGATGTCTATTAAGGTGCTAATATTTGTCTGTTGAATGTAGACGAACAAGTTCCTAAGAAGGAAGAGAAATCAAAAATGGATGAAGTGACGGAAGGTGAAGAAACATCTGAAATGGAAGAAACCGACGAGGAAGAACGTTCCCGATCGGTGACTCGTAGTGGGAGAGGTAGAAGTCAAAGCGTTCGCCGTGCAGCTGATACACGTTCAACAGAACGTGAGAAACGCGGCAGAAAAAAATCGCAGGACAAAAATAAAGAAGATGCAAAACGAAAAAAGTTTGATCCTGATGACGAAAATGAAAGAAAAGGTGGCACCGTCGTAAGTGCTATTGAAGGCAGATCTCGTCGTTCTATTAAACCTTCAAGAATTGCTCAAGAAGCCGAAAGAGATGCGGAACAAGGAGATGTGAAAAAAAGTAGTAGAATTGCATCCAGAACACGGACTTCTGTATCCGAGGATCGCAGTACAGTGCAAAGCAGCAATTTAGTCAAGGACAGGGACAGGTCAGTGACAGTTAGTTATTTTCTTTGTAACTATTTATTTGTGGCGAATAATAAATATGACTTGCTTCATCGCGTAGTAGGTATGTAAACATTTGTTTTGTTGCATTAGGCAAAGTAAAAACGATCCCCCAACACCTGTTGTAAAGCGTGGTCGAGGTAGGGTCGCCGTTGCTAGGAAATCATCACCTTCAAGTAGGAAATCTTCACCTGTAGAACCTTCCCCAGTGGGGGCACCTGCTTCAGTTGGGTCCATCATCGAAGGAGAGAAGGCGTTAGAAGTAGATGGAAAGCCTGCTGTCCAAGTAGGACGATCTCCAGCGGCACGGAAACCAGGGAGACCACCAAAATCTCAAAAGCTTGGCATTGCTGCAGTGAAACCAGTAAAAGGAAAAGAATCAAGTGTACAAGATTCTGCTGAGCCGACCGCATCAAGTTCTACCGCTGGAAGTAAGTTGCGATGATTTGTTTCCTGAAAGTTCAGCTTCTACATAACATTTTTATTGTTGACTCATCTTTCCATTTTGTACAAAATTACTATCTGCTTTTCTTGCAAAGTAGATAAAAGCAAAGTGAGTCAGTTATCTTGAAAGGCGTTTTGGCTACGGGTTAAATAACGGGTTTCGTGGGAACCTATAATAGAGCGTTTTATTATTAGCATATCCTTTTGCTTATTTTATTTTTCTGTTGATTTCCTTGAAAACATGAAACATCTTTACATCTCTACTCATCTGTTATGGTAGCGATGGTAGAGCGCAGCTTGCGGGCTCATCGGAAGAAACCGAATCGTTTCCTCGGTATGGACTGGGATACTCTGTGGGGAGATAATGATGAAAACTCAGATTAACGCATAGAGACTATAAACCATGTTTCCGTCTTTTGTTGGTGTGGGAAATGCTTTTCAAAGTACAATTCGATAAAAAGTCAATTTATGTTTTTGAACAGCCAATCACCAGCTTGAAGTTGTATTACAATATTTTTTGTCCTACCCTGAATTTAAATTCAATTTAACACTTAATAACGTATTGCTTCAGTCAGTCTGTAGTGTGGCTGTATGAGTATAATTGAATTGTTGTATTTATTTCTAGTGTGCAAGGTTTATAGTAGTGGTATACCAGTTTTACCTATTGTCAATTTTTCTAGATTTTGTACTGACTTGTTAGCTACAAAGCTTTGCATAGTTTGTATCGTATCTTAAGTTATTTTTAAAATAATTCAAATTAGACTTAAGCAATAGTGAGGTAAGTATCATGTTAAGTATTAGTGTTTATGAAATCATGATAAAAATGCAGTACAAGATTTATGTATTTCAGTATTTTGTCAAATATTGATCGGTCTAGAAGCTATTATTGTCAGTGATGTTCAGGGGAATTGTAATTGTCGTTAACTTTCAGACTGATGCCCTGAAGAAAATTTACTAATTACTTTATACATATGTAATAGTTCTTTCGTTTCACAAAATAATGGTACCAATTGCCTTATTTATGCAATTCAAAGCGTTTAAGTAACCAATTAATAATGTACCGATAATTTACAGAAATCAGTAGATGTAGCACTTTTGTTGTGATCGTGTACAAATATATAATTAATTATATAAATAGAAAAGTTGAGACCATTTTTACGTACGTGTGCTATGCCATTATTTATCGTACATATTTTGTACCATTCCTTTTAATTTAAGTGAATACTGAATTGATGTATTTTGGAATAATAACCATAACATGCATTGTTACTTGATGATGATATAAAGTGTAAAGCGACATTTGTTACTCCTTGCTTTCGCATTTATTATTATAACATGTATTGCTTTGTACTTACGTGATTTTAAATTTTTATTTTAATATTATCTTTTTTGTCGCATGTTGTGAGGGCAAAGGCATGTGATTAAATATCATACTATCTTAACATTAAGTCAAAATACGAGTTTCTGACAAATGAAATTTTGTTGGAATTGCAGAGGAGGTGGCAGGCAAAGCGAAGGCGTTGATTGACTTTCCTATGGTGCGTGAGGAAAATATGAAAATAAGTATGGAAGATCCTAATGAGGATTACTGCGCTGTGTGTTTGGATGGTGGAGAGGATGTTCTCATTTGCTGTGACGTGTGCCCCAAAGTGTTTCATTTGAATTGCCACCTACCCACTGTTAAGACTGTACCCAAAGATGAATGGCAATGTTTGTTTTGTACAAAGTATGAAGATCTCTTGGAGAAGTACCCATTGGCGGACGGAGAAGAGGAATCGTCTGCTATATCTGGAACCGATCTCTCAGTTCGGGACTTTCAGTTAGCATGCAAATTCATGTGCGAGCTTTACAAAGTTCGCGAGAGTTTGACAGTCCGTGGTTTCTATGAAAAATTATTTGGGGTGAAATACAGTTTTAAAAATACATTAATGTGTTATATTTGCATTTTCAGCAAAGGTATAATATAATCCAAGCATAACAATTTTCTCCATTTATTTTACTAGCAATACATGAATCAAGATCCTGTGACTTTGACTTCAATCCGTAAGCGTCTTACAGTCGACCCAGAATCTACTGACAAATTTTTAAATATTCAGGAGGTTATTTGGAACTTGAGGAAGATGCTTTACCAGGCTATGGTTTTCTATGATGTGAGTTTCTGCAACTAGTGGTTATGTTGTCAAGCCCTTCTTCACAGTTATGTATTTTCGATATTCTGGAGCTATTAACATTTTTATGAGTGACTCATTGATTTTTTGGCAGGCATGTTCGAAATCAAATGACAATAAAAGTTTTCTCGTCACCTTTGAGAGAAAATTTGAAGAACTTCTTGGAGTTTATTTCCCACTATTAACAGATTTGAAGTATGAACCTGATGAAGATAAAGACCTCAAGGAGCCTCTGAAATTTCAACCAGCGAAAAATAAAGTGCACACGACTGAATCAGCTGCCCCGACTACAGTCCCTTCATAACTGACAAATAACTTAATTTTTCAGTTATTCTCATATTTTTTCTTTTATTTTAGCATCCATATTATTTACTTAAATGTGGCAAAAGTAGTAACATTAACCTGCTGTGTACACTTAATTTTTAAAACAATTTATATATTATGTGAAGGTTATGATTACATAGTCGCAATTGTTTCTTGCTTAGACCTAGCGTATAATAATTATCGTTTTAAAACCATTTAGTACATTAATGGTAGCTGTATGAAAGTAATACTAGATGCAGCCACACATCTTGCAGAATTTGTTGTCATTGAAATTTCAGGATAAATTAAGGTTAATTAGATTATGTTAGCATCGTGTGAAAAATTCTATTATTTATCATTCCATTGATCGGATTTTAACATCGGTTGGCGTGCGTGAACCTTACAACCCTAACATTGTACGGATTTTCAAATATTGACGTGCTCATTTATTAAGTTCATATGTTGTAGTTTGAACAGCTAATGGCTAGAAAGGTCGCGTAACCAAAGCAGTAATTACCACAATACATACACGCAGATAAGAAATGCTGTAAGAGGAAAAAATACTACTTGAAAATCATAGCAATTAATTTTTAAGAAGCAGAAGTAATAACTTTGATGCTGTTTTTATTTTCTTATTTAAGGTCAGTCTGCGTGTATTTTCAGCCCATTCAGTAACGCTTTATTTGCTAACTGACTAATTTATAGTTTATGAAAGAAGAAAATGCAATACTTGTTTCTATCTGAGTATGAAATATAATAATTATGACATGTATAATTTTACTTCATTGATTTTAAACAAATCTAAACAATCTGTTTCGTATTTTACTTTTTTATAACTCTAACTTATAAAATGTTTACTACATTACTGTCGTTTTGCTGAATAAAAAAGTTGTAAAAAAGAGTTAGTTGTAATACATAGTTTTGACATCGATTTTGAAAATAAACTAGCTACACCAACAAGCTTTACCATTTAAAATCCCCAAACATGAGCGAACACAGGAAGGAACTTATGTATTTGTTGTCAATCTAGAATTTGCCCGATACTGCTCGGGGAATATCGTACTCATTATACCCATAGGTACAAGGTACACTCTCCGAAGTTCAATCTTAAAGTTAAGCTGCGCGAATTCGTTACTCATCTCTTACTCATTTAAGAGAGTAAGAGATGAGCAATACAATGAGCTCAGAAACAGATTCGCGCGGCCTAACTTTAAGATTGGACTTCGGAGAGTATACTCTCCGAAGTCTCTTACACATCTGTTACACAATCCAAGATTAACTTATTCGTTGATTAGATGAGTAAGAGATGAGTAGGAGATAAGTAAAGATGAGTAAGATTTATGTTTAAAATCATCTCTAGATGAATTGCCGAGACTCACATCTATAGTGAGTAACAGATAAGGGACAGGTGAGTAGCAGATAAGGGACATATGAGTAACAGATAAGTAATTGGTAAGTTAAATAAAAGATTTACAATTTAGGTTTAACTTTTGCGTTGATTAGTGAGCAAGAGATAGGTTGGTTTCGGAGAGTGGTACTTACGTGGACAACTGTGTGCCTGCGTTACATACATACGCATACCTATATTGTCGTACGCAGGTCTGTAATAGTACTTGTATCGGACGGAATGGTCTCGCCCTTTGTGTAGTACGCGGAGTGTGAGTGTACGGTTACAGAAAACACGGTACATAATATCTCCGTTATTTAGTTTCCAGTCTTAAATCGAACTCTGAAAATTATGGAGTGTGATTAGGAGTGTTGATTAGGAGTTGGACGTGACAAGTTATCCAGATTCACATCTAAATTATGGGAATCCCAACTTCGGTGCCTTTTCCGGCTTTAACAGTGCACACTATATAGTAAGGTAGTTACTTCCAGTTGCACGGGCATACATGTTCATATCTATTTTGAACATAGAAGATGCATAGGGTCAAGAGCTGGAAGGATTGGTTCTCCTGTGGATATAATCTGTATGTGTATGTATGTGTGGGTGTGCGAAGTTCGAAAACAGAATTTATTGGGGAAATAGGAAAAAGTTGAGAAAAAGTGATGCAACTAATCAGCTCCCCGAAGACTTCAGATTGGAATCTCTGTAATTAGAAAGCTTTGAGACACTCGTCCGGGTTGTCTTTGTGTCCAGGATGAGAACGAAAAGCATGAACCGTTCTAAGATTGTCCTTCTATTAATACACCACAGTGGGAATTTGTCACAGTTACCTGATTCCTGACAAAACTATTTTGTCAGTGTCCATCGAACCAACAGGTTTCAATTATAGTCTCCAGGATTTTGTTTCACCTCGTTATTTTGCTTTGCTAAGACTACATGCTACACACCTAATGGTCATTATTTCCTTGACACAGGCGGAATTATTATAGTTTGGTTACTTTCTTAAGTATCTCGCCTCGTCCTGGTGTTCACGCGTTTACTTGTTACGTCCAGAGGTACAAATTGCTCAAGGTTTTTTTAGTTTATTATCGTTATAGAGAGAAAAAAACTTAATTAAGTCACTGTTGCACAATTGCAATAGACTCACGACTCAGTATACCGAGCATAATATTTTTAACTCAAGGTTATTATAATTTAATTTTACTTGCGAAGTTATGGTCCGTACAGATGATGGTTATAAATTTGAATAGAACCACGTAAAGCAATAAGCATAATATCGTTAACTATTGTACATAGTAATCTAAATTTTGAAACAATTCCTTAAAATGAGTGGTAGTAGTACCTCTAGCTCCTACATATAAACCTATCACTTCAATTTCCTCTAAATCGTACATCCATGTATTTTTAAAACACTTGGATGTCGGAACTAGTTAAATTTTTGTACCCAGTTTGGTTTGCTATTGAGTGTTTTGTTTGAGTTGTGTCCCTAACAAAATAAAACGTCAAAGGAATACGGTATCAGAGAAAAAGATAAGTGACATTTTGGAAAATCACATTAGTCAGTGATACGATTGAAATCGGAATTTGGAATTCGACCCTCGCCGAATAAAAATGTCACTCTCCATCATAAAGATGCACCGAGTAAAGTTGAGTCCATTAGCCTGTTACAGAACGAGGAAAAGATGTATGTATTCAGAATCAACATCCAGGTGCCTATAAAAGTAAAAACCCTAGATAGGAAAATATTGCAGTATTTTTATACAAAAAGGAAACGATATCTTAAAAAGAACAAAGTGCCAAGTTGTAGAAAGCACAGCGAAGATGCAGGAAAAACAGGATATCGACAGATTTGAAGGATGAGCTGAATTATCTGCAAAAAGGAAGGAATGACATTTTTCCCACTACAGTTTTACGACCAACGTTTTATCCTGGTTCGCACCCTCACCCTCGGCACTCTCCAGTGTCTCTTGGATACATTTCACCATTTAACTTGTTCCATCCACCATCCACAACCCTCCTGAAGTATGTATAGATATCAAACCGAGAAGGCTTAAGACTATAGAAATCCATAATTTTTAGCCTATGGCAGTAATTCCATTTTTTCATCTTGTGCATGAAAGTTGGTAGATAACCGATATGTACGAAAGGACATCGGATGAGTTATAGGTTCACATACTTTTTTGCCAATGCTCGTAAGCATCCCACTTCATAGCTCCAGACGAAGTCCGTACTTTATTACATATATTTCAACTAAGAGTAAAAGCAAGGGAATTAATCGTTGCAACCCGACTGGAGGGGAGCTTAAGATGTGAAAGGAAACTCTACACCTCGTATAGATACGTTATTGTTGTCGTTCTCTGTAGTACACAAATACAAATGGAGGTACTTACCTACATGGAAGAAACAGCCACAGCATCTCTTCCATCCATCAAACTCGATGAGAATCAGACCTCCAGGATTATTTCTCGTATTATTCTTACACAACTGATGTAACACCCGCAGATGAAAAAAAAACTTTTCGTACAACCCAAGATCATTCTTTTACCACATCCACTTCAGTCTGACAGTGCGCAGCTCGGGTATTTAATCTTGTCAATATTTCACTCAAAATTTCCTTTGGCAATTTTTTCAAACTATTTCTTGTCTGGCTTTCACATTCTTATTCTGACTGGCTTCATTCAAATTCTGGGAACAAATACACTCAAACACAAATTAATGTCATAAAACATTGAGAACATTTTTTGTCATTCTCAAAACAGTTGTAATTATTTGGCAGGTCTTGGTTTTCTTGTTCATGGTGGTCAGAATCTCGGACTGACTGCAAATTTATCGCATGACTTTAACTTACGATCAGTAAAGAAAAATTTTGGCTATAGAAATTGATGATTGTGATTCCATTTCAATTTGTCAGTCGGTTTGTTGAAGTTTTGTAAATGGCATAGCTATAAATAAAATTATCTTACTTTGCGTCAGCATTTTTACAAGTTTCATTGGGCCTGATTGAGCATGTGATTTGGAGCTAGATAAACTATTCTTGTAATATTATGACCAGAGTATAAAAAAGGTTTGTCATAAATTTTCCCATGTGATAAGTGATAAATGCGTTCTGTATGAATTTCTTTATCTCCCTTTCACGGAATATATTCCAAGCCTATCAACTTAACGGACCCAAACTGAAAGGAACAAATGAGATGACAAGCTATATTGTTAATGACCCAACTGGGTAGTAAATAAACCAGGAACAATAATATGACAAAATGGGAGGAGAGGGTTGCAAATCTGAAGTAGTGACCAAGGAGAGCAAGCAAATAAGCAATATGTTCTTCCATTCACCATAGATATTATTATTGGCTATCTTGCACGTGTAATTCTTCATCTCATCTTTTGGTGTATCATGTTCATGTTCTACAAGTCCTTCGATCCCAACTGAAATCCCTCGTTCACTCACGAATGGGGGAGGCAAACGAAATGAAAATGGAGTAATGGAGTTGTCATTTTATTTTCCGTTGTTACCATGTCACCAGCCATTTACCCTGCTTATGGTATAGTGTTCTATTCAATCTACATAGTTATTTCTGAAGGCACTCACCATCAAACATATTCTCAGTTCGTCAAGTCCGTAGAGACATACCTCTAATCGACGAATCTGCAAAAAGTAAAGAGAATAGCACTCGTAATATTTGTATTCTTGCCCGATTAGCTTGTTTCATATTTATTTAATGGTGCAACTAGAAAGCAACTAGCTGGACAAATTTACACGCAGTAACTACGCATACAAAATATTAAGTGCGATACAGAAACAGTCATACTGGTAATAATGTAAGATTAGGATAGTCGTCTATGTTTTGTTATAGTTTCCGCTCTCCGTTCTGCTTGAGCATGAAAAAATGTTGTAGAGAGTAGGGCTCATTTCCTCAAGGCAGTTGAGCATCAATATCAATAATCATCGAGGTACTTTGAGATTATGACAGTACAACTGTAAGTAGGCGGTTGTCTGACTCGGCTGAGACTAAGAAAGAGTCGAAAAAATTCAGTTGATGGTAAACGAAGGAAGTGCTAGCATAAAATAAATAGGAAGTCTAGCAGATAAAAATCCCGGGTAACATTTTATCTTTGATGAGACAGGACCATTTCATTTCATAGAGGAGTAATAAGCAGTTGATGTTGATCCTGATAACGGCAGAAAGTACTGGGAGTATAAGGAGGTAGATTCGATATGTGTGCTCGTGTGCATCTACTACCCAGTAGACATGAGATGTTGGAAGTTCCCTTTGGGAGGATTGACTGACGAAACGGTTCATTTATATTATTCTACATATATCCTCGGACGAGCCTATGCACATAAATGTGGAAGAGTGAACAGTGAATAGTTCAACTATTACTGATGTTGACTACGACATGCTGAATGTAAGTTGGAGGATCATTCCGATCATTCATTCTCATGTTTAGTTATTGCTACGGTTATTACGGTCATCCCCCTATTAACTACCACATTCAGTCTCCACTTCCTTTATTACATCTGCAAGCATTTATCTAGCTGGGTCTGCAAGTAGGTAGGCACGCCAGAACAAACCGAGCCAGCAGGGGGATGGAAGGGAAAACTCCATTATTTTAATATGCTTCGGGGGTATTTTAGGGACATGCCTGCCACTAACCTCCGAGGTTTAGTTCTGAATCCGATCCAGTAGCTAAATGATACCGAATGGGCAAAAATACGGTCTTGCCTCTGCTGATTTTCTTCACTATAAGTTCCTCGCAAAAATAACGATATTTCTTTTAATCACGTGTAATACAGCAAATGCATAACAATGCTGTATTCGTCATCAAGGATTATTTTTGCTGTAAAATCTGTTCTGGATGTCCAACTAACAACCAAGACAATCCAGAGCCAGGCATTAAACAACCAGCAGCGGCAAGCTTTTCCTCAATGAAGCTTAGACTTGTTGAAAGAATGGTTTTCAGACGATAAAAGGCATTGAATTTTCAACGAGATTGAGGTTGATATAATATTCTGTCGTTTGAAACAAAATTTCCAGATGACGAAATTCACGTCTTTCTCCCTGTCGTCTCTTCCGCAATCTATGTTTCATGGATTCCCATAGCATTCACATTCGAATTCCTCACATTTATTTCACATTTCAGGCAGAATCGTGTTTGATTTTGTATTCAGGTATCATCGAGTCATGAACAACTTTAGCTTGCCGTTTCACAAACATACTTGTAAGTTGAGAGGTATACAAAATTTAGAACTATAGAATCTTCGTCTTGCGTCGATTTAGAGAGAAAAGAAGTCACTGATATCTATTTCAAGCGATTTCCGCCAGTATATTCTATCATTTTCTTATGTAGATTATTCCATCTTATATCATCATTTTATATTCATGATTCATATTTCTTTCTTCTCTATTAAGCTTAACTTTCCTCAAAGTATTTCATTAGATTTCCATTTCCATCGTGATGTGTCACAGTCACATAACTTGATGTAGTCGAACGATATCAAATCATATTTGCAAACTTGGGGAATTTTCTATAAAAACTTGTAGTCAACCAAGATTACTATTTTTACGTGTTCTGACTTCTTCAATGGTTACGTTATGTAGGTACTGTCTTCCACCTCCAGTATCCAGCATCAGTTTTAGCTACAGTTTCAGTTCCAGCTCACAAACACTCGCGACGTGTGCGCTTGTCTTCGTCGAAAGACGACAATGTCATCCCCTGAAGTTACTCCATCCGTAATGACAAAGAAGACGACGCTGTTGGAATTTATTTGTTTCACTACAAAACTGAAATCAAAATCATGAAATTCGCATTGTTAGGAAATTGAATTGAGTTGAATTGAATACAAGGGTTCGGTTCCATTTTTGTTGTCTTGTATTCTATGAAAAGTCATTCTTGGAAGTAACAAGCAGATCTGACTTTAAACTTCGGGTGGAATTTTCGGTTGAGGGTAGAAACGAGGACGTACAGGTCGTATAAAGCCTATACAGTTAAAGTAGGTAAGTACAGATGTCAATTCCTTACTATAGAGCGGGAGCTGAAAGCAAGTTTTCTAAACTGTAATGCGGGTAATGCGGGTAACAAGAAAAGTTGCATTGTGTACACGTTATTTACTTGGACAAAGTTTTGGGTCCATTGTAGAGGGAAAATGAAACCCTTTCCTGGTCTTTTGTGTCGATTCGTTGATAGGAGTACATGATGGGAATGTCATTGTGCTCTGTGGCTACACATCAAAAGCATATTAGTGCAGCAAAGCAACAAACAACGGCAACAACAACAGGGACAGATTTTCCTAGTGGGGAGAAAAAGCAAAAAGTTAATCAGGCGTAAACTTTTCCTGATTTGGACTATCATATCATAGAGCCACCACAAACAACGAACCAGCATCGGCATCAGCATCCGCATCAGCATACCCTGCCTTAAATTCATTTATATTTCCGATTTTGTTCATTCACACCGTTCAGATCATTCATACCTCAATGGTTTCTTTATCGTCTAGGCTTGGCTCTTCTTTGTCACTCGACAACTTCAGGACGATTTCTTGTAAGCTCCTCTGTAGTGTTCTTCCGCAGATAAGAATACGACTCAACATTATTTCTCTTCGCATTTGGAATAGCTTAGTCTCGACTTGCTACAAATATCCTTTCTATATACATAATTGTAACTCAAAACTTTGCGGCCAAAAGTTCCTCATTAATTCC
Organism: Ptenothrix huangshanensis; assembly: GCA_036851915.1. NCBI lineage: Eukaryota > Metazoa > Arthropoda > Collembola > Symphypleona > Dicyrtomidae > Ptenothrix > Ptenothrix huangshanensis. The sequence continues at coordinate 18,478 of JAAXYX010001116.1, forward strand.
ACTTCCGAGTTCTTCCGAGATCCCGGGCACTGAATTATATTACCCTAGAGAGGTTCGGTATTCAACTAACTCTTGCAATCCTTAATCAAAAACCAAATCAGCTAAGGTAAAGATATAAAATCAAAATCACCAACATGGAAGCAAAAAACCTGAAATCTTCAAAAGTCAATTCTCTAATGGTCGTCCATCTTAAATGTCTAATTACATAAATCACATAGCGTAAATAAGTAAGTATACTAAGCTTCTCTCCTCCCAAGTTTTTTCCAACATGATCAACGAAAATACACAAGAAATACAGTAATAAACAAAGCTATTTAAGTAAAGCAAGCAATAAAGTTGATGCGGCGGAAGAGATAATTAAAAGTTTTTCCGAAACTTTTGCAATATTTCTAGTTTCTTGTCAACTATCAGTCCTCTCCACCCAGCACACATGTAATTATATTGTACATTGCAGTAACTAAGAAGTAAAGTAACGGCATATTTTTAGTATTGGCATTCTCGTTCTTAGTAGTAGTATATATAGAGTGAAACTTTGACAAAACCTTATCTTCATTTCTACATCGACCCCTGTCGTTGCGTTGTTGGCAACTGGAGCCATTCATCCCAACAGAAAATTATGGGAAATCTAAATAAATTAGTTGTCACTCTTGACTTTGTTTGACTACTTCTTGTCAGCGGAGCTGCACATCAACTCCAGTCAGTCGGAATACCGAGAAAATCTTCCAGGATTATTAACAAATTTCCCAAGCAAAGTACTAGAATAATACGGCTTTGCTTACATTGCTTACTGCACTTTTCCTTCCAATTATGTGCATTTACTATGGCATTTACTACTTGGTTTTCGCGGGACGACTCGAAAAGAGGATGAGTAATAAAGAAAACTGAAATTGAATGGCAAGCGCGTGGGCGATGGAACTTTTAACGTCAGGGATATGTATCTATATATGTATGATGTATGCTTAGATGCTATAGATGTATGCTTTGTTAGTTTTGCAGCGGTTATTTGGAATCTTCGAGTGACTAATTACTTTCAGTTTTTCCGGCAATGGACTTGAGGGTTTGAGGGTGGCGTGGTCGCTTCGAGTCTTACGAAAAGGCTTTCCCAAATTAAGACATTGGAACTGAGCACAAAGATCTATTGGATCTGCATCCTTAGCAAGAATAAATCAGTCATCCATGTAATTATTATATGTAGAAGTGCTCTGTAAACATTCAAACGCTACTGTCTAAACTATTTGTATCCACGTACACATAGATTGGGTGAAGTAATTGTGCGAGTACAATTCGAAGCAAGCTCAAAGTTGCATTATACACAAGTCATGAATTTCGTGACTTAAAATGCATGTGATTAAAGTAAACTATTAAACTAATACTTGGGTACAGTAAACCGGTGATTCGCCGCTCTTGTCATGTATGTATATAAATGTTCACTATAAGGTTTCAAGAAATCAGTAATTTTAAGCATTGTGATCCATGTATATGTAATTATTATAATATTCAAATCAAACTTCCTATCAAACTTTATTGAAACCTTTTTTCAGTGATATCAGACTTGATGCCTCAAATAGTGCAGATTGTACAACGTAAATGCATTTAGAGTAGGTTCGCAAAGATGTGTCGAATGTCGTACATAACATTATTAAATACAATGTAGCCCTTTATTTTAATTTGTATAAAAGCATTTTAGAGTGGTCTTACCAACTCCGGCTGTTGTTGCCATCAGTGGGCACACAAGTATAATGTGATATTTAATTAATGGAAGCAGAGGTTGCTGTTACGGCTGCTTTTACTCTGGTTGTAATTCTCATGTGGTTCTTCAACTCATTTGTATGTATATGGAAAACTTCATCATTCAGCATTTCAATTCCGTTTGTTTCATTTCTTCATGTATGATCCAGGATCCCACCGAGGGACCTCAACGCATTGCAACAATTAAAGATGTACACATACGTACTGCAGCTGGAAGGTGAAGCACTTCCCCTGGTTTTAAGTTGGAAAACTGTATTTATAACTACACAGCTACAAATGCAATCTACTTGCCAACGGGTTTTTTAGGGTGGAGAAATCTTTTGATGTTTCTGTCTCCCAGAAGAACTTGAAGAGTAGTGGTGAATGGAGCACCCAAATGCAATGTGCGTGAATCTACAATAACACGTAGGAAGGGCCTATACCTTCCTGGCAACGGGTTAGAAGTGGAATCTGGATGTAAATATTGTTTACTGGAGTGCAGGCTACAGCTAGTACACTGAACTCTTGCCTAGTCATTGTATTGCTTTCATTCTGACTCTGATCCTCTCTCAGATATGTCAGCAAAGTACAACATAACGTGCTTGCGGCCGAAGCTGACGAAAGGGTGAAAACAAATTCTCGGACTCCTTTGACAATCTTTATTGATTTGTTTCAAACACTTCAACTTTCAATTATCTACGTAGGGTTAGTGTCTAGTGTCTATGGTATGTAGAGGCAGCTTCATGTTCCTCCCTCCGGATTCCGTTTCAACGTGGATTATTTTTTAGAACCCTTCTAATAAAAGAATGAACAAGATGTCATCATGTCATATCCGGATCTCCCTCCAGAAAAAAAGAAAGAAAGCAGCGGAACGTTTGTACGAAACTTTCCGCTCTCTATCATACTGAACATTTCAACACCAGCGCTGGTAAAAGCTGATAAGTTGTTCCCACAACTCGATTCCATTTCCTTGGAATAAAGGACGGAAAGAGACTCGGGTGTTACTTTGTACAGCAGTGTATAAAACACAATAACAAACTCAATTGGCGATTAATTTTGCGCCAGTGTGTTCCATCTTTCACTGCATGCATATGTTTAATATATATGTATGTGTTTGTACGTTTAGATTAGATTTTTGAGAATAACTTTTAACTGCCCGTCACTGCGTGTCCTGTCCACATGAAATAATTTCATATTTTATGTCGTCGGTTCTATACATACAATTCATTCGCTGCAATAACAGCAAGAAACCACTGGACGAAAGTGAAAAGGCATTTGAGAAAAATATGAAAACATTTTCCCCAGACTCATATCCAACGCACACTAATCGAATCGAACGAACACTAATAACGTAAGTATATCAAGTCGCATTCTCTCGAGAAATTGGCAAAAGTCCAAATCACTTGCAATAAAATGTAGAATATGATGACTTTGTGATAGGAATCAGCTGTAACAAATGTTGTGTATTATTACTGCCTTATTATAATAATATGTATACTTATCTGCCCAATCCAATATTCCTATGTGTAGTTTTCCTTTCATTTGGATTGTACATGCGAATGCAAACTCAAATCCCAAATCCCTAACATATCATGTATGCAATGATTCTGCCTATTTTCATATTATTAAGAAGGTTATTATTGTAAAATTTTGCCAAAAAATGGAACTGGCGATTGGGAAAATAATTCAGATGTGGAAATATGCAGTTAGACATGGGACTGGAGAATTGAAGATTCTTTGGGTTCTGTGGATATAGTGTAAATGTAATATCGAAGGTTCACGTATGCAAACGGAACGTGGCTTGCATGAATATTGGAAATGGTGTGGACGTTTGGAATATGGAACATATGACTCGTGCGTTATGGAAGAGGAGCTTCCTTGGTTGTTTGATATGGAAAAAATAAAGAAGTTTTGAACCAAGTCCGAATACAAATTTCCGATGTGTCAACTTTTTTCTTGGCTCATGGATTTGGATTGGATCGACATGACTACGAGCAGGATACTGTGTATACAGTCCACTCCACTTAAAACGATGTGTGTGATGTGTGAGAAAAACTAATTTTGCAAAAGTGAGATGTGAAAATTTGATAGAGTGGATGTGTTATGATATCATACCCGAAGACCAGAAGCAGAGTGGACATGGGAGACGCCCAGATGCCAAGAAAATGGTCATCCAACTTGAAGATGCGGGCAAAGATGAATAGGAAATTCTTCTCAGCTGGGAAAACTCTTGCTTCATCCCGTTCGTTCACTTCACCAAATAATGTATAGCTATACTTTGGCATTGGAAGCAGTATTTGGCCATAGCTTTTGCACTGACTATTGACCTAAGCGGAGGGGATGTGATACTATATCTTCCGACGTGCGTAGATGGATTTTATTCTTAACGCTATAACTAAACTATTGTCACTGTTGGCTTTTTCCGGTAATACTGATATAAAAATATTCCACCCGTTCCCAGTTCCAGTAATTCAGCTAAACTACTTGATATTTTCTACTGATATACGTAATTTGATTGTATTGTAGCAGTAGCACACACACAACTACGAGGAAATAGAAATTGGAAAAAGGATATGGTTACTTTCAGTATAGTCCCAGTTACTGGCTTCGGCTACTGAGGACGCTGATTTCGACTCTGCCTGTGTGTTACAAAGTTGTTCAGTTTATTGGATAAAAATGTTGTAAATAAAATTGCGAAAGTTAGACGAGCAAGGCAAAAAACGATTTTATTTCCCTACAGAGGGTTACGTGTGCTTAGAGGTTTTAAAGTTTAAGCATGCAATTTTTGTATCGAATTCAGTTTGTATTTTCCAAAATTTGATACCCAATGAATGATTAATGACAAAAGGAATCTATGCCATCGTATCTACACATACGTCGAGGTGCTATTTAGGGGCATCTTGTATGCATAATATATTGAGGCTTAGCAATGAATCATAACTTTGATGGCACCTCCAGCACCAGTCCTGGCAGTCTCAAAGGCTTGCAGAGTTTCCTCCAGAGTGAAATTATGAGTGATGAGTTTTTTAACATCCACTTTGCCGGAAGCTACCATGGACAAGGCGGCGGGATAACTGCATTTTCAAATAACGCCATATTAATCACTTGTCAATCATTCACATCTTTGCTTCAGTGCATTGAAATTATTGCAATACTAATTATTTTGTTCTTGTACAAAGATACATTAGGTACACTTTCCGAAGTCGAAATCTTAAAAATAAATATGTAACATTTTCAACCCAGGATTAACTTTTTCGTTGATTAGATGAGTAAGACATGAGTGGGAGATAAGTAAAGGAGAGTGAAGACGAGTGGCAGATAAGTAACAGATGTGTTTAAAAGCACCTCGAGATGAGTTGAAAAAATGCACATCTAACGATAAGACGAGTAACAGATAAGTAACAGATACGTTATAAAGAAGTAAGAGATCTACAATTCAGGATTAACTTTTTCGTGTATGAGATGAGTAAGAGATGGGTTGATTTCGGAGAGTGTACTTATACACACTTGACTTGAACTACACATTCAAAACGATTTGATTTCTAATAATTACCAGTTTTCGTATCTGAAAACACCGCGAATGTCAACCTCACGAGTAGCAGCATCAACCAATGGGACTGTGACTTCTGCAGGAGTGTACCCAACCAGCACGACCTTTCCACCTGATTTAGTTGCCTGGAAAAATTTCACCGTGATTATTTCAGGTACTTTAGCAAGTTCAGAGAACACATTTAGCAGCATTACTGTTAACTGTGATTTTTCAAGTATGCTAAATATAGAATACTCGGATAGCTGTTTGGAGGCTGATTTCTGCCCCACTGCATTCGATAGTAACATCTGGCCTGGAACCGAGAGTATCCACAACTTCCTTGGCAAGTGCTATGGAGTCGTGTCTCCCATCCAAAGTAATCGTATGGTCAGCTCCAAGTTCCTTGGCAAATTCAAGGCGGTCAGCCCGTACATCTGTGAAGAGTCCATAACAAAAATAAAGTCATGCTTCTGTCACTACGGGTGGTCATTTTGGCATTCATTTATCTCCATCCGTATACTATCATTCACTGTGCTAATAACAAGAGATCGAGAGATAATCATGAGCACCTGTCATGATGACTTTTGAAACTCCCATGTACTTGGCAACGAGCATGTTAATCAAACCGATGGGGCCGGCTCCAGTAATAAGCACAGTTTGGCCCATTGACAATTCAGCACGGCGACTCACTTTGATTCCAACTGCCAACGGCTCGCACAAAGCTCCTTCTTCCAAACTCACGTGGTCTGGCAGTCTAAAAAATACGTGCATCAATTATTACTTGATTTAATTTTTAACTTGATGGCTTTTCTTTATACGGGCAAATTAAAATAGCAATCACTTGTTACTCAATGTTCTCGTATGGACTAGATTTTATTTTTTCTGATCTAACCTGTTCAGAAAAATAACTCAGCGTTCTTACCAAGCTTAGCTAATTGCTTTAAAACATTCGCAAAGAAAACGCAAATTTCCCCTTAATAAGTTGCACGTGACTACAGGGTTAGCAGTAAACGACATGTTTTCAAATTGATTTTGACTCAATAAAGCGTTCTTTCTTCATGGGGAAGCTTGAATGTCTCAAAAGTTGCATGTATTTATATTGCTCTGTTCGAAAAATATCTTTAGTTCATACGGGAACATTGACTGGCAAGTGTCCCTCGTTAGTTATATATATAATGTTACATAAGTAGTGACTCACTTGAAGCAGAAGTCTGCCGGGTGAGTGTAGTAGCGAGAGATATTGCCACTGGTGGGTGGGGTGGCACAGAATAATTCATCTGGGCAAAGGTTATAGCGACCGACCTTGCAGAGGTCACAATGGCGGCAACCCACACCAGGTTCAATAGCCACACGGTCACCTAAAACAACATGGAATTCATACTATTTACTAAGATTTCTCCATCAAACAAACACATTTCGACTCGACTAATCGACGACTGTACCTGGTTTCAAATCTGTCACATTAGCCCCAACTTTAACAACAATCCCGGAAGCTTCATGGCCCAAGACCAGTGGATCCACAACTGGGTACATTCCGTCGCCACCGAGATTACCTTTCACCCAAAAGGCAACATCTGAACCGCAGATCCCGACAGAGGCCATTCGGAGTAATACCTCTGAACATCATCATATTTGAATACATTTATAATACATACATGTATAAGTATAAAAAAGGCCAAATATAGTACCTACATTCTTTTGTCTGTAATATCAAATTAAATGCAGCATGTAAAAATGCCGGTTTGGAATCAAAATTTTGGTGTAATCTATAGCTATGCATAATTTACTAGGTATTTTAGACAGCTAACAGTAAGGAAGGATTGTTTTTGCCTACCATCATCTTTGGGTTCAGGAATTGGTCGGTTTTCCTGCAATTTATACACATTAAATTTGTCATTGTAAATTTTTTTAATAATTGTTTTTATCGTTTCAAAAATTATAGTGATTTCAACGATAGCATACCAGTCTCAGGTCCCCCTTCTTATACAAAACTGCGCTAAGATTCTCCTGTCCATTTACTTCTATTTCAGTTGTGCCTGTCATTTTGCTCCTTAAAATCAAAAAAAATAAACAACTTTACTGGTTAAGGAAGCCATTACTTTACAAATAAAGTAATGGCTTCCTTAAATACAAATTACCACTTGTAGTTAATTATATTAATGAAAGTTTACAAAAATGCATCGAAAAATTAAACTATAACAGTTATGTTTTCCCACTTGTTATTGGTGAAATAGTTTTATATAATGCTTGAATATGGTCAGTGGAATTATCGACGCCAGCTTCTGAACCGCAAGCCTGATAAACTAGAACTGAAGAAAAACTTCCAGACAATTTTGTAGACTAGAGCATTGAATTGACCTCGAACATGATCAAATATTATTTTTTACCTCGTGTAACTTTTAAAATACTGATAAAGCAACGCTGGGGAATAAAATCGTCTGATCTTTGGCCTTAGTTTATCTCACCAATCTTAATTACAAATCGTGACAAGAT
>JAAXYX010001117.1:0-26225 GCA_036851915.1 Ptenothrix huangshanensis
AAACAAGCTACTAATGTGGGTATTCAAGGAAGGAAGGAAGAGCTGCTTAACTTTTGTGCAAATAACTACCTTGGACTTTCTGTAAGTAATTATCTATTTATATTTCACTCCCTTGACCTTGACCCTTGCCTCGAAGATTCAAGCGTGATAGTTCTAATAAATTTTGTCTAGTAAAATGTAACTATACGTTGTACTATAATGACTTTACTGTAAGTAAAAACTAAAGAATCTTAAACGAGGAAAATATGCATGTAAAACGCCAAAAATGAAGCTTATTTAATATAATTATGAGCGCATTTAGAATGTATTCCAACTGCATTAAAAACGGAGGGAAAACACGTGATGGTTTTTAAAAGCGTTCAATTTTTTAATTTTGCACTTTTTGACAGCGCTTATGTTTTCTTTTTTTCTGTTTTTTGAAAACGACTATTTTTCCATTCTTGCGGTTTTTAAAAACGACCACGTTTTTCATTTTTAAAGTTTTTGACGTTGCTTTCCTTTTTTACACTTTTTCGAGGCGTATATTTTTTGCGTGTTTTTAAAACTTCTGAACTCTGGTTTTACGTACAAACGTATGGACTGCGAGATGCGTTTTAGATTTTTAAATGCGCTTTTTCTGGCCTTAGGAAACATTTTAACTTCGTTCATAGCAGTACTTACTACGAGTAGGTTTTTGGCACCACGTGTTAGATCAAACAGTTTTTACAATGTTGTCTCAATTTTACTGAAACTATTTTACCAGAGTCACCCCGAAGTCATTAAAGCCGGAAAAGATGCGTTGGACAAATACGGAGCGGGATTAAGCTCAGTCCGTTTCATCTGTGGGACGCAAGATATTCACAAAGTAAACGGAATATAAATCGTTTAAGTAGGTGCACAAGTTAGAAACTGTAGTTACCTTAACTCAAAAACTAATTTTGTTCCTTATTTCACTAAATGAATAGGACCTTGAAGGAAAAATAGCCAAGTTCCATGAGCGTGAGGACTCGATTCTGTATGCAAGTTGTTTCGATGCTAACGCAGGGATTTTCGAAATCTTGTTAAGTCCTGAGGACGCCGTTCTCTCGGATGAATTAAATCATGCATCAATCATCGATGGGATTCGTCTGTGCAAAGCCAAGAAATTTCGTTACTCGCATAAGAACATGGAGGATTTGGAAGGGAAGTTGAAGGAAGCCGTGGCTTTGGGCACTCGTCGGAGACTGATTGTAACCGACGGCGTCTTCTCAATGGATGGAAACGTTGCTCCCTTAGCAGACATTAAAGCATTGGCTGACAAATATGGTGCTCTGGTGTTCGTGGATGAGTGTCATGCACACCGGGTTTTTTGGGAGGACTGGAAGAGGAACTGAGGAATATGTGGATCCGAGTGGGAAACTTAAAGTCGACATTATTAACTCAACTCTGGGAAAAGCTCTGGGTGGTGCTGCTGGAGGATACACTACTGGACCCAAAGAGCTAATTGACCTTCTCAGACAAAGATCTAGGCCTTACCTGTTCTCCAACTCACTCCCTCCACCTGTTGTAGCTTCGGCTTCCAAAGTGAATATTACTAGTGCTTCAAATCTGGAATACATACATAAGTGACTCACTTTCACTTGTAGGTATTTTTCACTCCTTTTTTTCCCCTAAAGAAATTCTTCTTGTGTTTCCAGGTGTTCGATATTCTCAACACGTCGAACTTGACTGCAAAGGTTGCTTCCAACACTAAGCAGTTCCGTGACGGAATGACCAAGGCTGGCTTTACAATTCTTGGGGAAAACCATCCGATCTGCCCTGTTTTTGTTGGCGACGCTAAACTAGCTTCCACTTTTGCTGATAATATGCTGAGTAAGTTGAATTCACTTGTTAATTGTTGCTAATTAACTAAATTTTATTATGCTAAATTTTTGTTTTTTTGGAATACCGTGTTAAAAACATTGAATACGTTTTTGAAAGGGACAAATATATGAAATTTCAAAAATGGACTTTTTTTAAAATGGCGTCAAAATAACACTTTTAACGTTTTTAAAATGCGGTTTGTTTAATAAATTAGACTTTTTTAAAACTGGGTGTAGAAGGGTTTTTGAAATATCGTATTTGTGAAATTTTGGATTTATTTGCAATAGGCAGTTTATAAACTTTGGGAGTTTTTGACACCGTGTAACTTGCTAATTGTTGCTAATTAACTAAATTTTATTATGCTAAATTTTTGTTTTTTTGGAATACCGTGTTAAAAACATTGAATACGTTTTTGAAAGGTACCAATTTATGAAATTTCAAAACTGGACTTTTTTTAAAAATAGCGTCAAAATAACACTTAACGTTTTTAAAATGCGGTTTTTTTAATAAATTAGACTTCTTTAAAACTGGGTGTAGAAGGGTTTTTGAAATATCGTATTTGTGAAATTTTGGATTTATTTGCAATAGGCAGTTTATAAACTTTGGGAGTTTTTGACACCGTGTGTTTTAGTAATTTTTGACGTTTTCGAAGAACAGTATTTTTGAACTTTTCTTGGCTTGAAATAGTGTGCTAACGCAATGTTGCGAGTTTTTCAAGCAGAATAAAATTGTTTATGAATTTTTGAACTTTATTGGAATACCAAAAATTAAAATGAAAAATAAATTGCAGATGAAGGTATCTACGTGATTGGGTTTAGCTATCCAGTGGTGCCCAAGGGAAAAGCTCGAATCCGTGTACAAATCTCAGCTGCGCACAATCCTCAAGATATTGATAGAACCATTAAAGCTTTTACTAAAATAGGCAAACAACTTAATGTCATTCCTTAAAAGCAAATTTCAAGTATCTACCTGCGTAGTTATTTAAGTAATCAATACAATTATGATAAATACTACTGGTGTTGATGTGATTATGAAAGTCCTTGGATTAAAAAGGTCATACATATGTGTTTATGGAAATGATGCAGCTTGTATTTCATGAAAAATGCATAATAAAAGTGCGTCTTCACAACGATTATGGATTATCATCGAAAACCATAGAATTCTGTTTAATTCATTATCTCGTAAAACGAAATGTATATTTCATAATTTTTTTTCCGTGTATAATATTTTCTTAGTTTTCTCCATAGTATGTACATAATTGTTTGTCTATCCTATTCTGCTTCTCATGTAATTATTACGTAACGGTACACTTGAAATTTAAATGTAAATAGTACAGTTTTTGTGTTATATAATTATAGTTAACCACTACATCTTGTATTGTATTAGTATAATTTATATTGTAAATATTTATGTACTGTCTTTAAATTTTTAACAACATTATAATATATTATCGTAGTAAATAATTTGTATATATCTATATGTATCTATGTATGTAGACAATAGTCAAGTAGTTCCTTAGGTGTATCCATAATATATTGTATTTATTCATTAGATTTTATGTACTTAGTTCACCATAATATAGAATATTATAATTACTTTATATAATTGTATAATGCATTTATTCTCAACACTCAACTCCACTCGTACACGTATCATTCCATTCTATTCTATTACGATCTAATTATAATTAATTATATAATGTGAATTAATTTTAAAGCTTGTTTTTAATCATAATTATTTGTATTAATTTGTAATATTTTCATTTGAAAGTTTTAGACTACTGGACTACAGTCACTATCCTAATTAATTTTAATTCATTATTCTCTCCTATCTCTTTATTCACCTAATTATGTCTCAGTGTGTAATTATTACACATAGCTTTCATTTATTACTCATTAACTCTTCATCATACATACCATGCAGTAATCCCCAAATTGCATTTCATTCAATTCATTTCACTTCGTTCTTCTTTTCATGCAATTCCTTATTCTTCTCTCGTTCGCTCAATACCTTGACTAATCTCCTATAATTATCGTATCATAAGCATTAAACCAACTTGATGTCATACAACTTACTTACATAAAATTCCTTTGCAGTGGTTACAGTTATTTTAGCATTTTGATTCAGCAACATAATTTAGCATTTGTGATAATTATAAACTATTAATTACTTCAATGAATTCAATAATAACTGCAGGATTTGAGTGTCACCGGTAACTGCAACGTTATTACTGAACACAACCACAATAATTACCATTACCTCCAACATAAAAATCCCTAGAACAGCATGGTATCAAATTAATAGTAATAACAGTCCCGGAGTTGAATCGTAAATTAGAAAACATCAAAGCATGCTCCTATAAAATTCATTACCTAGGTACATTGTAGGTAGTAACGAAACTGCTTCTGTGACTGAAAAACAGCCATTAGTATGGATTTATAGCATACCTAAAGAAATGATCAAAGCTAACGTGTGGTGTCTTACACAAGGGGTCATAATTGTCAAATGGTAAATATAGTTACAATTTAAATCTGGCTTCAAGAACATGCGTTAAGAATGTTGATGGATACGTACAATTTAACAATATTATGACGGTCCGCGAAATTATACCCGCACTACATCACTGCAATTTTTACTCATCCGACCGATTTCAACAACAAAGAAGTAATAAATTATTTTGAATAACCATTTCATACTTTTCATTCATTTGTAATTTACAGTAAATATCTTGTTCTTTCGTAAATATCTAATCATAAGTTTAGAAACCAAATAAAGCAAAAGGGAATTAACATAGGTAGTACAACATTTTGTAATGTTCAATCAAAAATTTCAATACTGTGCTTGTTTTTACAAAAATTATTTGCGAATAGATTGGAACTGCGTTTACTAATAGTTAATAGAAATCAACAGAATTCGGTTTGAAGTTGAAAGGCACAGATGGAATGAAGGTTCAATTTGTATGCTGACGTTAAGTGAAATCAATTTGCGATTCATTAGAAAACTAAATCGGAATCCTTTAACTCACTATCACTGTGTCGGTAAACCCTAGAACAGGCAATGATAACTATTGTAATTTAAAAAATGCTTGAAATAACAAACAAATCTAGGTAAGTAATTATACCTACTTAATAAAACTACTGCTAACGATAATTAACTAGAATCAGAGTAAGATACAGGAGTAAAATGCTTACCCACTGTGATGTTATTTTTGGTTAATATGTAAATGCCACCTTTCCTATAATTATAATCATGATTAATTAATTAATACATAAGTAGTTACCAAAACCAAACAAAAACACTCGCACACTTTCTTCGCTTAAAATTACTACTAGTCTTCACAGCGTTCTATCGGGTAACCGTTGAGTAAATTGCAAGAAGTTGATTCAGAATTCTAGATTTTAGAAAGCATTCATTTTCATAATACCTGGAACTATTTATAAACAATTAGTATGTATTTTGTAAACTCCATTTAATATTACATGACGACGATACCGCAAAACGTCTGCTAAGTCCCTGGGGAATTATTTACAAGATCATATAGGTATTTAATTGTAATTATCTGACCATGGTTTGTAACTTTAACCCAGTATTAAAGGAAGAAAGCCCGGGAGGGAATACTTGAAGACGGTCCTGTCACACCAACATAATATGTAATATGACAGGGCAGGTATAGGAGCTTGTCGGAAGTTTTACGGTAATCCATGTTTGTAACCCCTTCAACACAATGAAGTACAAGGATATAAAATAGAACTCAATATTATTACTTTTGTAACGCCTATCATCATCTACAGACTAAAAAAGTAAATAAAAACCAAAATCATATTAAAACCTTCGCTTATAACCTTACAGTATATCTCGTTACTATATGTATATATATATATTTATATATTCCATCATACACATGATGCAAACATTCATTACTGTTAAGCTAAATACCTTATTTGTATGTAAAACTAATTTCGAAGATGTACCACGTGTGTCACTGTTGCACAATACATATTTACATATCTTGTAAATCTTTAGAAAAATGCATATAAAATTTGTACTTTCTTCCCAACAAAAACATACCGTTTTTTCCTTATAAATAACTTACACATAATTATTTCACTGACCCACACCACGATAGTTTCTTTACCGCTTCTGCATTTCGATAACTTATCGTTTCGCTACATCGCTCTATCCCAAATTCATGATAGTTGACCGTTGACCTCGACCGCCACTAAAGTGACCTCTTATTTACTTACTTACTGCTCATTAACAATTTGAGCAACCTTGACCTTATCCACATGGACATTGAAGGCTCACGTTAGCTTAAAGGACTCTATTGCAATGGAAACCGTATGGCGGATGTATTACCAAGTAAATATCTTTAATGTCCATCTCATTCATTCCTCTCCCTCTACCTACTTCCTACCACTGCACTGCCTTTCCCTTCCTTATTTTCACTCCATAAAATTCCTGAAAATACGCCTTACCATTAAAAGTCTGGACTGTGGGAGTTGGAGTTCATAAGGAAGAAGTTTTGCCAATCACCCTTTCCTTCTGTTAACATGCTACATAATTACATACAGTGAAATCTCGTTAAAACGACACCTCAGGAGACCGATTTTTTAGGTCATTATTGGGAGATGATGTTATAGACCCTAAAACGTTTAGCGACAGGTTCGCTGACGGGGAGGTCATGTGCCCTCGTTTACAGCGAAATTGACGTTACAACGGAAGTTGTAATAACGAGATTTTAATGTAGATGTTTCATGATTTATTTTACTCTACTCAATGCATCTCGATCACCTCATGATGTTTTGTTTCATTTCATCACCACGTGCTACCATCGTCAACAGTACAACTAGGAAGAATTACATACTTGATTTACAATTAACAGTAAAATAACCCTTGTTGATATTCACATTTAAAATGAATAAGTTATTTCCTATAACAATACTGCATTCTTAAAGCTAATAATTCTACGTTACACATTTCCATTGAGTAAATTAATGTTGCTAAACCGTACGTAATTTAACATGTAATTGTAATTTTACATTACTGATTTGGTCGTAAATTGCACAAAAGTGAGATCAGTGACTTGTAATAAAATCAAAATTGACAAAGAAAACCATGACACATACCAACTACCATGTACCTACTAATCCGGAGTGAAGTCTAAAATATCCCTAAAATCTAACTAATCAATCCCTACCAACCACTCCCAGCTCCATCCACATCCACATCCACTATATCCTTCCACCAAACCCACGAGAGAAATAAGAATACAAAATAAGAAACATAATATAAAGGAAAGAGTCACGCCAAAGGGGCAACTGACTTCAATGTGAAGGTACCAGTTTGATTTTAAACGTGATTCATGTAGACCTTTGCCTTTGACGAGACCCCACTCAAAAGCTACAGCACCGGTATCAAAGTCGAGGTCACGCTATCGATTTCTTCCATTTTATACCTCAAGCATGTGCACATAAACAACATTTCCTCAATGTTTTTCACAATATGATTTTTATGACAAATGATAATTGAATGAACTGTAAAATAAAGTTTTACAAAATTAAAGATTCCGTCACCGGATGTATGAATTAAGATATTTGAATACAAAACGTTTACGTGCAGATGAATTAAATTATAATAAACAGAATTTATTAGCTCGTATACTTTTCCGCTAATAAAAAACGTTCGGCGAACTTGCTTTCCTACATGAGAGAGTAAATACACCTCGTGGATATGCAGTCACGAATAAATGAATATCGAAAGTACCTGAATGTGAAGGATACACACAGTACAGTACCATACTTCGAAAATGCCGAACATATTCTGACTTAATTAAGTTCGAAACTAATAAATTAGGTCATATCTACTCTAAAAGCCTTCCTACTAATTCTTTGTACACATTTTAAAACGAAATATCAAATATATGAACATGCAGCCCAAAATATATATAATATATGAGTCAAACTATTTTTACAGAGTAAATTAGTACAGAACAATTAAATAGTTATCTACACTGCTTTTTCAGTTCAGGTTGCAAAAATGTGCGTCACAGTGACCACAGAAAAATAGAGAGTTATTCAGAAACCAGATATTACTTAAGTGGATTAAAAAAAAAACTTATGAAAATTATACAATTATACCAAAAATAATACAACCTTATCTGGTATGGTGATGTGTTCGTAGTGAAAATCTGCTTCACGAATAAACATAATAACGCTAGAAGGACTAATGATAGTAGGGCTTGGTATGGAACTGATGTCCAAATACAGATCGTTTCTGACCTCCAGTAGGAGGAGGAGGTGGAGGAATTAAATTCGATAACGGGACACCACCAATGATTGTTGTACTAGGGTTAGCCGAACCTGAGGCTGGTGATGATGCTGATTTCCCAGTGTTGACATTAATTGAATTCCCTCGTTGATTGTGATTAACAGAATTTCCAGGATTAGAAGCGTACGAGCTATTTGATGAAGACGACGATCGTCCATGCCCATGTCCCTGACTGCTATGCCCATGATGTGAACTATGCTCATATCTGTTCCTTCGGGATGATGACGGTGATGATCGTCTGTAGGTCGGAGATCTTGATCTTTGGGATGGCGACCTTCTGTATGCTGACGGAGACCTTTGGGGTGGAGACCTTCTGTACGATGAAGCAGACGGCGACTTTTGTGGTGGTGATTTTCTATGGGAGGATGGCGACCTTTGCGGTGATGGTGACCAATCCGCTGAAGATAAGTGAATACCCTGGATACCATTTGGTATAATAACGGGCTTTCCACTATCTCGTTCTCGATTACTTGCACCCTCGCCTGAACTTGCGTAACATGATGTTAAATGAGATGGAAGGGGTGGCATGCCACACTGCTTCAGAGCAGCTGGGGTTGGCACGGATAGTCGATGTCCTCCTTTGGGCTGCGCAGTCGATTGAGTTGCCACAATCGGAGAGAGTGCAGGTCGATGGTCTGAGGGTACAAGTTGATCACAGTTCATAATCAATGCACAATTCAAATGTAATCTTGTTTACAAAAACGTGGAGAAGAAAACTATTAATTACCATTAGTCTTGCCTTTGGTTGAAGTTGAATCAATTGGTAAATCATTAATAGCAACCGTCGAAGAAGATGACACTGTGATAAATTTCCCCGGTGGTGCGGGTCCAGGGATCCCAGTTGTAGTAGGAGTATCTGAATTAAAACTAACTCCTGGAGTATCCAACCGTATAATACCGAGATTTGACAGTCTTGCACGCATTTCTTCTTGTTTTCTCTCTGCTAATGTTGGTGTTGGGCTCCAAGGTCTTAAAGGAGTTTCATCTGGTGGTAAAATGAGGGATTGTATAAGAAATATGTTGTTTGAGCACTTTGAACTTCTTATACAAGTAATTAAAAACTATTCATTCGCTGCATGGCATTTGCTAACCTTTTGCAGCTGTTTCACTTAAGGATGGGTGGTCTAGAATAACAGGAGACGATAGAGCTTCACCCTGTTCAGGTGGTGTCGAAGCCTTCGGGCCTATAGTCTGAGTTACCTCCAAAGGGGGCTGAGGAGGCAACGTTACGTTGTTACTACTAGAAATATTTTCTATCCTGGATTCCATTTCAGATTTACCGCCTTGCTGTCGTTGACGGTATTCTAAGATGGATAGCTAAGAAAATATTGCGCTTATAGAATTATTATCACATAACATGCAGTTGTTTTTGAACTATTTTTGTTGTGCAATTATTTTCGAAATCTAACCTTTCGTTTAGCGGGTTGCAGAGATTCAGCAGGACCATTCTGACTGACTATCAAAGAAGGGCTTTGATTACAAATATTGGTATTGGGGGTATCCTTTGAAAATTTTTTGTTGTTTCTATTCGATTTTATAACTTTCTCTGCAAACTGTGCAATCGGATTGTTTTGAAAGCTTATGTGGTGTCTGTTGTTGACAATACTTGCTCCCGTTGCTGATGTTGGTCCATCCGTACTGACATGATTTGTACAGAGCTGTGGTCGAAAATCTGCAGACATATTCGGACCAGGACTTTGAAGTGACGGTGAATGAAAAGAAACACTTGCATTAGCTGGTACCGGTATCTGCTGAATGTTTCCTGGAATATTCTCCCCATTTCCTTGTGTTTGCATTTGCTGTTGCTTATCAATTATTTGCAAGTTGGCAGAGCTCATAATTTGTGCGAAGTTTTCCACATACTTAGAATTAGCCGGATTTCGCACATACTCTCGAACAATAGCTTCCTTAACACTTCCACCACCTTGCTGGCTACCAGGTGAAAAGACTAATGGTGGAATTTTTGGCATGTTCGATGATTTCACTTCAACTTGATCCCAACGACTTCGCTTGGTTGGAGTGGTAGCTGTGACTGTTGGTGGTGTATGTTGCTGTTTTACGGTGGTTGCATTTGCAGTGGTGATTTTCTCCTCTGATGCATTTTTCACTGCCTGCTCTGTCTGTGGGGAAGCCAAAGCTTCAGAAGTTGGTGGAGGAGAAGCAGGCAAAGGCGGAGGAGTCGTCGCTCGCTTGAAAATTATTTTAATTGGTTTTTCCGTCTCATCTGATGCATCGCTAACAACTGACGACACATATAATTTGTGAGATGATTTTTTCGGAGATTCAACTGGAGCCGGTGTGTGAACCGAAGTTGCTGTATTCACAACTGGTGGTTCTTCCGTAGCATTAGCTACATTCGTATCTTCAATCGGCTGTGTATCCGGAGTGATTTTGATATCCATGACAGCAGGTGCTTGCTCTTTGTCAACATCCATAACTTCTTCAGCGAGGACTTCTGTCCCCGCCGTCTGTGATTGAACAACGGGCTGCTCTTCCTCAGCGGCGCTCTCTTCATCCTCACTACTCTCATTGCAAGATGATGTTATGCTACTGTTATTATTTAACTCTTGAGCATACTGTTGTTGTACTGCTGATTGCGTAGGTGGGTCGTCTGAGGTGCATTCTTTTTCTTCGGACTCCTCGGTATAGAAGTGGCTGGTTGGAGTAGACGGTGGAGTATTAGAAACTTCAGATGACATCGATGCACGAGCGAGGCGCCTTTTCTTAAGTGGGGCTACACAATCCGGTCCATTGGAGGTAACAGCAGGAGAATCGGGGCGGGGGAGCCCAACTGCAAGAGGATCCGTTTCTTCACTAATCGCTTGACGCAACCAACGTTTCTTAGCGGATCCGGAATCCAGATTAGCTATTAACAGCGTTGATGACATCGGTGTCAAAACCATTGTGGAGACTGCTGGACTGGATACACTGGAGCTGGCAGTTGATGTTGATGTTACTGCAGAAGTCGCCCCAACCGACCCACAGGACATAGCAAGTGAGTTGGACTTTCGAATATACTGGGACGGAAGAGGAGTCGTGTCCGATACGGGGACAGCAACTGGGTTACTAATCACATGCTTTTCCTTCATCCATTCGTTCATCAGCAGCTGAAATAAATATTACATTATAATGTTACTGTAATTCAATTCCATGCATCCGTTAACTATCATATTCCTAATCATACTATCAACTATCAAGCTCAACTGCTTTCTTTCGTACCTTTTTTGTTTTTGGGCATCGAAAGCTGGGACCAGCACCGTCTCTCTGTGGTGACGTTGAAATTCTTAATGATTCATCCGCGGAGTTGAAGTCGGACTCGGTCGACGTTGACCTAAGATCCCCTGCACTCCCAGAATTACGCTGGCTGATCAGCTGGGGTTTGTTGGGATTTTTGTGGCTGCTTCCAGATCGGCCTCGTCGTTTCCTAAAGATAATGGCGAAATAATTGGGTTTAAAGCCTAATCGATCTAATCAAACAAAATAATTACACCTTCCGTACCTACCAGAATTCTAGTCGGCTCAACAGATCACGTAGGTACATTAAAGTAAACGTAGAAATGATAACAAGCCAAAATGGATACGGCTGTATTAGCAAAATGAAACGGTGGTAAAATACTGAATGAATACGCAAGTACCATGTGTGGCACATGTGGCAATTAAAATGTCCACAAACACGCAATGCAAAACTGTAGAACATCCAAAAACAAAAATGAACATGGTCTATGATCTCCAATGTGGGGTTCACGATCCTCGGTCAATGGACTGAATTCTTCCCCATATTATTTTTAACTATTCATTTTTTTAACCACACTTCTACTTTTTTGGGGCTCTCTTTCATTATGCTATTATGCAAATGAGGGGACTTCGGGACACGTTATGAACGGATAAGATGCTCTCAGATTATTTAAAAATTTGGAAAATAGTTTACAGCAGTAATAATTATAACGAGCCGTTTGCAAATAGCATCCTCCTGCCATTAAGACACGATACGTAACCTAACAAGGAGAAAAATACAAATATCTAATACTTACCCCTTCTTCCTGGTGGGTGCAAACTTAACAGGTTGCGTGTATCGAACACTCTCCGTTAAATCTTCCCTATCTCCTGATTTCTTGTCCTTTTCTTTTTCCTTTTTTTCCTTCATTCGACACTCTTTCCGTTTTTGGTTATTTTCCATCCGTTCAATCAACTTTAATACCGACTGAAGCTTTCTCTCTTCTCTCGTCTATATAATCAATATAAATTTATTATTATTTTCTAAGTATTAGTGGAAAGCTCAAAAATGGGTGAATTGTATTTTTTCAAATATGAATGAGAACAAACCATTTTTTTCTCGTCGATGGACATAGTATGGGGTGTAGCGGTCACAGAATTAGGAGTTTGCAATATTGAAGCAGCTGAGTCCACTTCCATTAGCGTACTAGGACTTCCAGATTGATGCCTCTGTCGCGTGCTGCTTGGATCCCCACGAGACCTTCTCGTAATCCCTGCGAAAGTACTTTCATCTCCACTGGATCCAAGAGAATGCCGAACTCTACTGGACCTATCTTTCAACGTGTGATGACGAGTTGACAACGGGGTTGATACTACACTGGGTGGAGGTAAAGATGAAGTATCATCTACTTCTTCTGCAGTAGCCAACGGAGTTTGTCCGTTTAGATCCAGTGAGGGTACCTGTTCTTCTTTAACTGGAATTTCTACCGCGGCAGAAGCCTGCAAGGGAACTGCAGAAGAGCCAATATTTGTGGACAACTCCACGGGAGCCTTTGTTGTGACAATTACTGGAGGAACCACAGGCTGCTGCTGGGAGTCTCCAATGATTTCAGCAACTCTGTCTTTGTCAATTGAAGACGTTCGACGGGAACTTACTCTTCTCTTGCGTTCTTTATGCCTACAGAAACAAGATAATACGAAATACATTATTAACAAAATTTCATGTAAAGAAAATTACGGTGTAGAAAGTTCGTATTCGGTGGAAAGTAAGAGAAACGCATTTTTAATACTTACTCAGGTAACCCTCCAGTTGAAATTGCAGTGATAGAAATGCCATTTTTCTTTTTAACGTCTTCAGTAAAACTGTTGGATGCAACCGGGGTAAGGGTAACCTCATTGGCAGTTAAAGGCGATGGTAATTCGCTCTTCAATTTTGCGGCGCCACATGTGTTAAGATCGGAGCATGCACAAGGTAGCGGTGGGCTGGCTACACTGTAGGGCTGAGAAATCGGATTCATACTGTTTGATGATATAGCTTTGAACTCATGGGGTATGGTAATTTCTTCATCCTCTTTGATTTCTTGTGTGGAAACGATGTATACATGCACCGTTCCCTTCCCCACAGTGACATGACGGATTTCAGCATTTGGAGTGCAAGAACGACGAACGAATCGAGCAGCATTTCCATATTTTCGGCAATCAATGCTGATGCATATTCCGTTCTTAGGAATTTGATGAAAAAAGGCAAACGGCTCCGGTACAATAGAATTTGGATTTCCAGTGGCAAACTTTTTGCTACAAAAAATCCCAGAATAAGACACCCTTATGAATTCAAAACTCAAAGTATATATATTTCATGTAAGAAGCCACAAATCTTGTGTGTAGATTTTGAATCGAAATATACTTGTTATTTGTAGTATATTACAAACTGAAAGTAACTCCTCAACCGTTCGTCTTCGAACTTTTGTTACTGTACATATACCTACATAATTCTACCGTATTTATATAATAAACTACTTGTATTATAATTTAAAACTACATACACAATAACTTAAGCAAATCGTAAACTTACTTTCCCGGCACATATTGGGATAACGTTTTAAATTTCCCAATAAATTCGATGACAGCTTCATTTTCATGAATCGAGGAATTAGCCAACAAGATTTTTAGTGGCTTGGATCCGTCCAACATCGTAGCTCCTAGTCGCCATTTAGGAATTCCACCAAAATCTCTTGAAAATTCTGGCGATGATTCTGTAGCATTTGTTTTAGGTAACTTTGCTCTCAGCTCCTGAGAATAGTGACACGCAGTAGCTTCATCGTACTTATCCAACCATGGGGACGTGGCGTAGGGACAGGTTGACAAAGCCATGAACGAGTAATTTGGAATTGAATTGAACGAATTTGTCGGCGAAGGTGTAGGGAAAGTGGATGGAACAGTTTGATTCTCCGGACTGGACAAGCTTATTGTACTACTACTGCTATTGAAAGAGCGATTGATACTTAAGTTAAGAGAGTTTTCCGGATCCACAGTTCCACTTACGATCGCCAGTTGCTTCTGTTTATTGTGAGGACCTTCTGTTGGGCTTCCATGGTTCGTTGAGATGATATGAGGGGGGCTTAAATCGCCGTTGGTAATTGCTCGAAGTTGCTGTAATTAATGTCAATATCAAGTAATGTAAATCATATTCATACTAGTATAAACTTAATACAGTCTTAAGTCTCAATAGTCATACTTGATATTATCTTATTTTGGTGCTTGTAAAAGAAGCGGCATCAGTATTTGTAACGAATTATACCTTGGCGTGACATAGTCTAAAATAGATGCGTTATAACTCATAGTTACGCAAAATATTCGTGCAACGTGCGCAACAGAAAAACAAAGTAACAAAAAAGTATATGGATATGTGTAAATGATTATTTAATGTTCATCTAGATATTTTAAATTTATTGCAACGAAGGGTTTTCAATACGTGACTAGTTTGTTGGCCAAGATTTTACTTAAAATGACGATAAATTCCCACATTTCAGGAACATAATATTTATTTTGATTTTATCGTAAGCAAATGAATGCAGCATTTTAACGATATCATGCACGACCAAAAAACATTATTTTTTCGTCACGAATACTCGCCAGTACTACACAGGTAACCACACATTATATTATAGTAACTATATGTCAAACACCGTTCGTTTACTGATCAGCATCACATCAAATGAGTGTACATTTCCGCTCAGATTTATGGCATTAGAAATTAAAAAAAAACTCACTTGTTTCCTGGGCGCCTTGACCCTTCGTACTTCTCCAAGAACTCCAGATACGTTGGTAGCATCGGCAGAATTGGTTTCATCGCTTTCTTCCTTCCTTGTAAAATTAACGCCAGCCATTCCAGCCGATGAAGCTTCACTATGGCTGGTTTTTTGCGAGCTTGTTTCACTTAAGCTTGACTGAGATTCTCCTTCGCCAAAGCCATTCAGATCTTTCTGATGTGGATGTTCAACAAGCGGCGTATTGGTGGGAGATATTAATTCCTTGTGGAAGTCCATATCCATCGTTACTGGGGAAGAAACGTGGTTGACGTTGACACCCGGATTATTTACTGATTGCTCCGACTCCTGACCGCCTTTATGACCATGACCGAAAGCACTACCTCTTCTGGTATAGCTTCTTTTCACTTTGGGCTCCACCGGTTTCCTTCTTCTTGATCCGCCTCCACCGCTTTTATTTCTTTCCTTCTTTACTACCGTATCATCTTGACTTTGATTCTCCGAATGACTTTTCCCACTCGACTTTCTTGCCTTCTTACTCGGATTCAAAGAGCTCCCACCACCGTATAACTCACTGTCGCTGTCACTCAAGGTTCCATTAGAAAGACTAGGACGACCGCGTCTTTTAAGCTTCAGTGCTTTGCCACTGCCACTAAAATTGTTATTATTACTTACTGGGACATCAGTGGCGTCGAGGTGAGACTGCTTCACTAGCCCTGGCTCTTGAGAATTGTGGAGATGTTGTTGTATATTATTATTACTACTACCGCTTGGGGATACTTTTGGGATGACATTATCACCAGAATCGTGAGATACAGACAAACTCCCAGGCTCAGCCATCATGAGGGTAGCATCGAATGCAAGTCCTCGTTTCATGTACTCACGCTTCCGTAACTGAATTGATTTTGCTCTAGATTTAAACACCCATCGGGGCTCACACTGTTCGCAGTAGTACACTTCCGGAATGTCAGTCCGGTCAATACCCATACAGTCGACGTGTTGCCACACAAAGCATTTATCACAGGATATCATGTAACCATCATCGTGCAAATATTCGCAAATGCAACGTGTTATGCCTTCATCGCCGTTAGTGCCCGGATTACTAGCGACTACTTCGCTTTCCTCAGTTTTTAGAGTCACTGGAGCGGCGGCGGCAGCGGCAGCAGAAGGAATACTATTATTCGTCGTTAACAATTCCTCAGGAGGTTGTATCTGATCGGAAACAGATTTGGATTTACGCTTCACCTTCACAGGTTTTTTCACTTTTAGTGCACGCTTATGATGTTCTTTTGAAGGGGTAAATTGATTCGCGTCCTCTAATTTATCTTTCGTCCCACTACCAGTGACACTTGAAACACCATCATTGTCATTTAATTCATTGAGAGTTGGGTGGATGAAACGATGCTTTAAAAGGTCTACATGATTAGGAGTTTCTTCAAATTTCGATAATAAATGTTCACTGTCATCAGTTTTTAGTTTGGCATCCTTGAAATTACTCTTACGTCGCCTTGATCCGATCACTAACGGTGGAACTTTTCTTGGAGACACCACGTTCCCAGTCGCACCTTCCGATTCGGATGTGTGACGGGATTTCACTACCATTGTACTCGGGGAACGGGAAGCAGGCCGTATATTTGCATTATTATTGAGCAAGGGTGCGGATGAAGCAGATAAAGCTGGAGAAGTTTGTTTTGAGATAGCAATAATTGCTTTTGGACTCGCTCTTGCAGATAGGGAGGATGAACTTGTAGGTGCCACATTCGTTCCGCCGACTCCACTCACGCTCACGCTACTACTGCTATACACTGCCACAGGGCTACTGGGTGGATAGTATACATACGGAGAAATAGGAGAGGTAGGTGGGGGTGAGGGCGACGGTGACGGAGTCGGTGGTGCGGCTAGAGCCACATAATTGTGATCTTGGAGCACAATCTCGATTGGCACTCTAACTGGAGTGACAACGACAGCCGGAGCTGGAGCAGAAACCGGGGGAGGTGGAGGTGGAGATTTGCTCCCGAATGTCAGCACACTCGGACGAACGCTTAATATTCCATGTTGATGCATCGGATACGAAGTTGAGACTTGGACAATACGCTCCTGCTGTGGCTGCTGCGACTGGTTCGAAGGTTGCTTCGTTGATGTTGCTGATGATGCCGATGTTGATGGCTGCTTCTGCTGCAGCTGAGAATAGGCACTCGACGTACTAGACGCTTGTGGTTGTCCATATATAATCGAATGCGAATATAACGGCTCTATAGGAAATGCTTGTTGCTGATGCAACAGCAACGGAAGCTGAATGCTTGAATTCTGCTTATTTATAAACTGAGAAGTTCGAGGTACAGCGTTTGATGGAAGGGTATCAGAAGTTGACATCGTCACCGAAGTAGCCGTCGTCGTTACCGCTGCAGTGTGCTGTTGCTGCTGCTGTTGCTGAGACTGACGGGATCCTCCGGACTGTGGGACAAATTGCCCGTTATTGCTGTTCCCTGCGGATTCCCCTCGAGCGGCTTGTTCGGCTGCTGCTTCCAAAGCAGCCGAAACAACAGCCCCTAAGTGAACAAGCATGCTACTCATCTTGCTATCTTCTCTATATTTATGCTTCTTAAGGGTTTCAAGTACAATTATTGGCCTGAAAATTCTTTCTTCCCCATTTCTTCAAGTCTTTCGACTTTCTAAATGATCCTCCCTTCACCCGTCTTTCTCCACTGACTCGAATTGAGTTTTCATTTTTCTTTTTTTAGACATTTAGTAATTCCCTGAAAAACAATGGAGTACAAAATAAAATCTCAAAGATCATTGCTCATTACTTATTTTACTTACAGTAAGTTTAGTTTAATACCTCAGTGCACGCACGCACATTCTTATCAAATTGATTTGTACCAAAATATGAACTACCATTATTGTTTTATTACATTAATTATTATTAACTGCCCCAAAATCATCTTGGAAGATTGAGCTGCCATGTCAACTACAACTTGCGATACGACCACTTCGCTAAAACGAAGTCGGTGCTGAGTTAACGATACAATGTTCGTCACAAATTAGACATACACGTATGTCTAATTTCATTAATTACACAACTTGTTCTGTTTCACCAACAAATTTAATTGAAACAAGTAGTGTGAGTGACTACTTCCCGCACACGGTGTTCGACAGCAACAAGCCGACGTAATTTTCACCTGGTGTTCAAAACCCGATTAGAAAGAAATCCCGTTGAATTTTTATATACTCATCGAATACATTTTTAAACGAATTTAAACTACAAATGAATGCCAAAAATAACTTAGTATAGTCTTCACACTACACATCTCACCACACAAATTATTATTCCTTTCTCTTCCACGTTCCAGTTCTCAAGTCATTTCTTTAGCGCGCCTTTTCCCTATCTCGGATACTTAAAAACCTACCACAACTTAGGATGAAAAATGCGTTCACCTTCAATACTTGTTGCTATAAAATTATATCTTGTGGCATTAAACTGATTCAAAAATCAGTCATGCAATTGCACTCATTTTCTACAGCATAAATTATACGAAATATTTCATTCATCCGTGAGTTAATCACAATTTACTATCAAATACCACACCAGATTGAAAGGTGCAATGAGAAACAAATCCCAAAAGCTTTGAAACGTAGAAGAATGTTGATAAGATGGAATACCGGAAAATATACTCTTTCAAGTCTACTCTACGTGTATAAGTACGTAAATCTTTACCGTATCATATCAACCGATATTTATTCCAATAAATATGCCCAACAAGCTATCACTTCATGTTATACCGAAATACCGATCAACCAGTGTCAATCCGGCAATATCGTAATTATAAAATTATATTATAGTTTTTTTTGTTCTTTCCGAAGCAAACAGCGTAACGTCAGTTCTACCAAAACTGTAATTAACTTGGTAATTCCATGAATGATTCAAGGCGAAGTCAAAGATTTTTACTCGGATTCTAAAAAAAACTTCATTCCTAAAAATTGGATTTGGTACCAATTTACATACCAGTTTGTTCAACCATAGAACACAACGACCACACGCTCAAATCTTACTTAAAAAATTACATTTAGGTACAAACCTTATCGCATACATAATTACATATTATTATACAAACAAATGTGGAGAAAACTTCCACGGACGATCGACGATACACAATTCAGAATATCCAAACTTGCATTCATTTAAGGTCGGCCCGACACATGTGAGAGCATCAGCATGAAGAAAATGAAAATGCCGAAAAATTGTGGGAATACACATGATATACACGATATGATCTACGAAAAAACCCCACACACGAATGAAAAAAAAACTAGCATGTTCCAAACCCAGTTAATCCTATAGACAGAGCACAAAGTATTGCTGTGTGTACAGAAGCCCTAAACACTATCAAAGAGGGGGTTTAGTCTATTTCCATTATTTGTAATCGAGGATGCGAATTAAAAATAGAATCTGACAAATTCTTTCGACTACAAAAATCAACTCGATGTTCGTTGAACATTCACGCTCACACATCTCTTTCTCGTCGTTATCGTCGTATCTAACCAAATCTCAAAGTTTTGCTTCGTCGATATATAGTTTTTTAACAACTCTCTAAAAGAGACTCAACTTTATCGTTTACATGACTCGATGGTTTAGGTTTAAATTTTACGAGGTTCAGGTGCAGTTTCTTCTTTAAAATGTAGAAACCTGGCAACAACTTCTCATTTGATATAAAAAAGCATGCATGTTGCAGTAGGTACATGAACATCCGTACACATTAACTACGAGACCACGACTGCAGGATGCGAAGGAACTTAGTACCTACATACGATCAACCAATCCGTGAACTAAATAATTACACTGTAACTACATAATTAAATCAATGTGTAAAAGCATCATTTGCTTGGATGTAGTTCGGAAGGAAATACACAGGAACTAACAGAAAGCGAGAATACGAGTGCAGCGATAACGATTTAACACGAATTAATGGTCTATGAATACTGCCACTACCGCTGACATTCCTACTTGAACCGAAAACACTATTTGAACCATGTAATTAATAATTACAAGATTCTGCCCTAGGATTTATCTTTCACGATGGCAATAGCATCGCTTACGAATCCGCTTAAAAAACTAGTTCAAATCAATCAGCTACAATTGACTTAACCAGAAATTCATGAACTTAATTCCATTATTACGACTTCAAGAATTTATTTTAATATTATTCTTGAACGCTACTCATAGAAATTACTAGAATCAATATAAAACATCATTAAATTTGGATCAATGATTCTCCGATTTTAACTTCCTATTCTAGTGCTCACTCGATAATCGAAACTAAAACGAATTTTAAGCTAATGCTCCACGAGCACGGTGTGTTCAATCAATAATAAATCACTTCTGCAACAAAACATACGAATTCAGTCAAAATAATCCGATGCCGATATGCGCCATTCGACGACAACGTAAGTAGGTAAGCTGACTTTGTCTCCTAGTAACAGTACAAACGTGACACGGGAGTAATTTGTGTAAAAATTAAGGGAATATGTATATGTATCCAATAGAAAAAAGGAAACGCGTATATTATCAACCATGTAGTATATACACGGCACTAGGCATCACATACATTTGCTCACATACCTACCTAAAATTACACATTTCATTATCTTCATTATCTCAAAAAAATCGATATCAATACGGGATATACAGAAACTGTAGCCTGTAATTAATCCACCGCAGGTTAGGTTATAATATTTCTGAAGTGAAATTGGAAGTGGCTTTTTATAGAGGCGACGATGATGATAGTGATAATCCACAGCGTCACTAATAGGTCCTGATAGAGTCAAGATAACAGCAATTAAGTCACTAGGTCAACATGTTGAAAAAGAATTCAAAAACACGAGCGGTTAAAGTCCAGATAAGATGCTTAATCAATTAAAGGCAGCTATTTTGCTGAAGCGTATAAATTCAAATGGTTTTTAGTATCCTCAAAACATGTTACTATACTAAATCCTATTCAAAGTATATTAACTGTTTAGCTACAAGAAAATCTTTAAGAATGATTGAGTTCAAAAATGAAAAACATCTGACATATTTTAGAATAAAATTCTTATCTACACAACCAAGGAAAAGTACCCCATACAATTATCTTATTATGCACCCAATATACGAAATTTAAGAATTACAACCATTTAAGTTATCTTAAAAATATAAACCAGTAAACTGTATACAATGAATGATGAAGAAAATGTCTTACTCAAAAATTGATATTTGTAGGATCAATTCAATACTATTACATAAAATTCGAAAGTCCAACCAAAACCTTAGTCAAAGAATAACACAATAATATAACAGCCCCCTAAAATAAAAAATTGCACCAAAATTGTTAACAATTAACTAAAAGAACGAAAATATCTTGAAACCAGTGTCACAATGGCAAGTCCAAACCCTAAGCTCTTGCCCGTAGGAAAAAAATCGATTAAAAATTACATAGGTACTCGAAATCGGATTCGGACTCACCAGAACCAGTCAAGGCTACAGTAAAAGACTAGGGAGCGTAAACAGCTACATCTAGACACTAAAACAATGCATGTGCTCCACTACTGTCTGTTGACACTTAGGTTCTGCTCTCCCCTTCCTTTCCCTTTCGCAACATTTATTTCCAACAATAAAATACAAAAAACCGTAATCGTATCTTCACTTTCTTCAACTAATGTCAGCCAGCATTACATTACTACGTAATTATTATGTAATGTTAATTACTTGGTGCTGATGATAACTTTGCAAATACCTATGCACGATGACATTCACTTTGTAGTATGTATGAAGAACAGAATTCACAGTGTCACACTACATATTAATCTCACAATCATCCAGAACTGAGAAAGAAGATTCGGATCTCGCTCATTCCTTTAATTTTCTGGCGTTAAAATGTTATATCTGGACAACCTAACTGATACTAAACCTATGGACTTTAACTTAACTTTTATTTATGTTTACTAAGTTGCGTTCCGAGTCATCGAAAGAAATTCGAAATGTCAAGAGTCAAAACTCAACGGAAAGGAAGACTTATCATGTCATGTTCGTGCTATTAACCATTAGGATATCGGATATAACATTTGAAGCAAAACTATTTTTATGCGGTTTAACAAAATCCTGATCCTGATTGATGATGTTTGGGATCCATTGCTGAAATCAAGTGAAATACGGTTAAAAGTTATTATATTAATACTGCTGAGATCAGAATTTAAAGTTTAAAGTCGAAATCGGAATTATAATCCTTTCATCGTTTGTCGAGAATGCAACCCAACCTAATAACCAATAACCAGTAAGGGCTACAGATTTTCAATCTGTACATATATGAAATAATTATCTACATGCTAGCTACTAGTAATCCTGACTATTGTATATCTACAAGTTTAAAGTTTGGGGCTTGAGAAGTCAGCAAGAGCAGTGCTAAAAAACGAAAGTAATTCTGACAGAATGGAATGTGAATGTGTGATAATTATGTACATTAAAAACAATAATAGAAACACTACAAATCCTGTATTTTATGTTGAAGAAACCAATAGTGATAATGACTGACAGGATACGACAGGAATATGTACAAATACAAAACATAACAGAGTACATAGAGTGAGTAAATAGCAATAGAATCCAAAAAGCCTCATTGCATTTCCATTACCATTTCCATGCCTCTGCCATTTATTACGGATTAACAAGAACCAAACGACAACCGTATGTATTTCTCTTTGAAAAAGAATAGAAATGCAAGAAAAAGACACTGGATTACATAATAAATATATTATTATAACATGGCATTGCATTCTACTCTTTTGTATTGTATTCTATTGCATCGCATCGCATTGGAGCGGTAGGAAAAAGCTAATTGTAACTTTGAGGCTAGGCTAGGTAGGG
Source organism: Ptenothrix huangshanensis (assembly GCA_036851915.1). NCBI lineage: Eukaryota > Metazoa > Arthropoda > Collembola > Symphypleona > Dicyrtomidae > Ptenothrix > Ptenothrix huangshanensis. The sequence goes on from JAAXYX010001117.1 coordinate 23,023, forward strand.
GCCTGCCTCCTCGCCTATATTGTTTATATATGTACATCACATGAAAATGCCCTACTCATTTCTCCGCTAGATTTCAAAATTAACTATCAAGTCGTCAGAAATGTAAACAGAAAAATCATCTACGCAAATGACATATACCACAATTCCAAATAATAACTCACACCTCACACTCACATTCTAAAAAACTCTCAGAATTTCCAGCCCCATCGGAAACTTGGTCAATTTCGTCGCTCCCATCACCGTACTCTCAGTCCAAATTTGCTACCACCATGCCTACTAAAACTTTTTCACAATCTCTCATCATTTCACACAATTCAGAATATCAATAATCCATCCTGAAATTACTATCCTTCCTGTCTTGTCACTTGGCTCAATGGACATTGACAAATCTAATCCGTTTCCATTCCAAAATCCCAAGTGTAATGGCGATCACATTTTGTCTCTACATTTAAACGCCTGTCAGGTCCAGGTGAAGACATTTGGAATTTGAACGTGCACTCAACATATTTCTCAAATTTACTTCCACTGGACAAAACATGATTGAAAATACCGTGATTCCTTCGATATTCGTATTGTCGTCGTTGTTGTTGGTTGGTTTCGGTGGTGAACGAGAATAGATGGGATCGAGCCCTAGCAACACTGACTTGTCACAGAAACTTGGAATTTGACTGGAAACCAGTGGAGAACACTCGTAGATCGGGGCACACATGGATAGGAAATTTGATCTAGATTAGGAAAATGCACAGATAATTACAAAATTTGGAAACTTACCGTTTGAAAAAGAGGAAAACATCCACACTCACTTTACACCTCCCTTGACTTGACTCTACGCAGAGTTCTTGTTACTTTATTCCAAGTTGATTTTAATGGAAACATGTCTGCCAAGCCTGAAGCCAGAGGGCCAACTCTTTTCGTCATCGAAATCGTATTTTGTCGGGGGAATCTCGCGAAAGCAACGCAAGGAAGGCATCGGGGAACGTCGAGCAAAACACCAACAACCATTCAACCAGTATAGGAACCCACAGGAAAGGATCGAGATCGCGATCCGACAGGATAGGACAGGATACAATATAGTGTGGAGTGAGTGGTATGGTGTGGATGGCGGTGGGCTGGCTGGCTCTGGCTGGGATGCGTGGCGGCGAGATTCGTCGCTGAAAAAAAACTTAAGTACGTTTTTTGCTCCTTTCCTTTACCTTCTCTATTATACGATTCTAGCTCTCTGGCCTGGCCTGGCTTGGCCTGGCCTAACCTGGCTTGGCGATTACAGCGACTGCGAGCCCAGCCGCCATTTTCGATTCCTCCACCACTTTTTTTTATAAATATCGAATCGACGTCGTTTTGGACTTCGAGTACGAGTACATTTACCCGCTCGCATATGCATCTAATACAATAGCACCATAGCCATAGCCATAGCATAGCAGCCTAGCATACCTCCACTCTCTTCTCATGTCTTGCTCTTCCCCCTTCCGATTCCGTTCCCAAAACCCAATCCAAAATCAAATCCCAGCAAATCCGCGTATGGATGGAAGGAAAGGAAACTGAGTTTTGGGAATTTGGCCCCTGCCTTTGCCTCTTCCACGGCACCTACGAGCAGTGTGCGAGCTACAAGAGCAATTATCGATCGCTTGAATATAAAACTGATTCTGTTCTGTGGTCATGAGAAAAAGGCTCGAAGAAACAGCCATGCCATCGCATTCATCGCACCACACCATCCCATGCCTCGCCACTTCGCCACCCCAGTCGCCAGTGTCCCTTGCCCACTCTTAAAACAGTCTACACTTACCAGTAGCGTAACTAGGCGTAGGCCTAAAAATGACTTTTCAAAATACGCTGCCTTCTTCAAGATTTCCACGACAAAGACCCTTGTTTTTAAAATTTGCATGAAAGCGACGCAGTTTTTCTCTTAAATTTACACAAAAGAAGCGCCTTTTTAAAAGTTGACACGAAAACGACGTAGTTTTTAAAATTTACATGGAAAAGGTGTAGTTTTTTTATTTGCATTAGATAAAAGGCTGTTTTTTTACACTGAATGGTATCAAATTTTTTTCCAGGCCTACATGAAAAATATCCTGCGGGCGCTACTTTCAGCACTGTGCTGTACAGTACTACACACTGTTTGAGTTTAGATTTATAAATATTGGAATCTTTAGTTTTTAGTGTAGACTATACAGGCCTAGGTACATGAAAAATATCCTGCGGGCGCTACTTTCAGCACTGTGCTGTACAGTACTACACACTGTTTGAGTTTAGATTTATAAATATTGGAATCTTTAGTTTTTAGTGTAGACTATCACAGGAATAGGAATACGTAGACACATTTTTGCTTTGCATTACATTGCTTTGCGTTGGTTTGCTTTGAAATGCTACAATTTCCCTTTGCAAGCAAATAAAAGTAAACCCATGTCCGTGTCCGGATTTTCCGTTTCGTTAAAGAATTGTAAGTACAGTGTACATGATGCACCACCACATTTGCGCTACTCACCTCACCCCGCCTTTCCTCCGCTACTGATGTGTTCACGAGATGCGGAATGATTATTTGGATTTTTCCTAGTATTTGTATTTGTGTTTTTTCAAAACCATCATTGAATTTGAGGTACCATGGGATAATCATAGGATGGTGAGCAACAGCGTCGTAGTATAATTATGAAGATATGTACTGAAAAGTGGATGTTGTTAAAAAGGCCCCTCTCGTGCTGTGTTGCCTACATAGTATAGGAGCTAAGCTATTACGTCGTGATTCGTGATTGTGATACAAAATACTCAAAATTCTGAAAGCCAAGTTACTGTGCAAGTGGAAGGAGAAATACTGATGAGAGGAGATGAGATGAGGCTGGAGCATTATGGTACTTTCCTTCCCACCACCACGATCTTCGATGATTTGATTCCTCGTTCACCTGTAGACCTGTATGGAGTTGAATTGGATTGGATTTTATCTCATTGCATGTTGTTGTTACTTTGTTAATTATTTATTATCCAATGTAGCAACAAACAGTACCTGGAACTCAGCTAGTATAGTTGGTGAGAGGCTGAGGAAGCTAGGTAGCTACTCTAATTTCTATGAAGGTTAATTATATCAGTGATAATAATAATCTAATCAGTATCATATCAGGAGGCGAGAACCAATCAACAAATCACCTAGAAAATGGGATTATTGCTTTATGTAATGCATTAGTATATAAATTCCATGAAGTAGTTAATTACCT